>JAVQJG010121867.1:0-12081 GCA_036024015.1 Craterocephalus amniculus
ATTTGTATATATTGTTTATATATGCGTTATTTTAATACTGAATCATAGCGACCCCAATAGCAGTGTGTTTGGTTTGAACGGTGTATAATGCAACAAGTAACCACAACACTTTCGGCCCACAACGAGAGCCCTGCTAACGTTGCTCTCTAGCAACTCATATTTCATATTTCCTGCTAATGTAGCCAGTATTTCACATCCATAATAAAACTGAATAACAGCGACAAGACAATATTGCTATGAGTAACGTTATTTATGTTCGTTCCGAACGTTAGCGAACTAGCTAGCCTTCTTGCTAGTAACCGTTAGCTATGTTTGTTCCGAACGTTAGTGAATTAGCTAGCAGCCGCTTACAACTTGAATGAAGCAGTGACCAGCGAGTGATTACAATATCCCGATTCTGTGTGAAATTAAGGGGTAGGGCTAGGGGGTGCATTGGGACAGGGCCATAGGGAAGGTTACGAATGCCCAACCCCTTGTGGCTTCATTTCTAGGGCTAGTGATAGTGAGTGAGGGGTAGTGATAGTGAGCTGCGTAGGGGGAACATTGGGATTCGGCCTAAGTAACAAGACGAGTTTTTCCTTTCTTGTTGATATACTGACGTATTGCTTGGCTAATGATGAAGTGAAACCTTATAGTCGTTTATTAATATAGTTCATGTCAAAATGACAGAAAAACTACCATACTTTTCCAGTTTCTTCTGCTGCTTAAACTAGTAAAACAAGTCCTGCTGCTGGGTGACATGTGGACCAAGTCAGAAAATCTGCATTTCCCTAAGGCGAACTTACTTCTTCTACATTAGTCTGAGATAAAAAGAAGTAATTTTTGATGTCCATGTCAGACTTCCACGCACATATCTAATAGTAACTTTTCTGATGTGTTTTGGGATTTGATCTTTTAAATTCCAGCTTCTGTTGAGTCTTTATGCAGAAATCTCTAACATGAGATGCAGGATTAGCACATGAGATAGCATGCAAATATGAACTGCTGTATATACCAACAAGGATATAAAATTGAGATCAGAGGTTGTGCTAGACATTTTTATTTTCTGTAATTTTGACTGACGGCTTAATAAAAATCCCATCATAACCTATTTTTACTCGTCACTGTCATTTTTCTATAATAATAATATATAATTAAATTATAATTTGTTTTTAATTCAGTCCGAAAAGGAGACCAGAAAATCTACACCGTAGACTACATCAAGTAGATGTAAACATGTAACTTTCATTACCAGTGACCAAAACCACTGACTGGCCGCAGCAGTTGTGAACAATTGAACTGAACGACTGCACTTAACAGTTCACCTGCTCTGGCCTGAGTGCAGTTTCCCACCTTGCTGCTGGTTCGCGTGCTGCTTGTGTGTAATGTCTCAAGTGGTTTCGCTGCAGAGATGATTGTCATGAGATGTTGGACTTTTGGCTCTGATAGATGCCTTCTGTTTATGTGTTTTGCTGCCTTCATGTGCTATCGTATATACGGTAAATAACAAAAATCGAAGACAAAATTGCACACGAACACCCACTCATGTCAAAATTTCCACTGGGAAACTGGAAAAATCTTATGATGCCCGAGTTGCCGAGATGAGATCAACTTTGACCTTTCAACATGGCGGAGAGCAGCGAGACAATTGTGTTTGGTAAATATTATGTTAAGCTAAATGTTCTCTGCTGCTGTTTGTAGCTTACTCAATGTTGTTGCATACATTTTTTTATATATTATCTCCATTTAACGTATGTTATTTTTAAAAATAACATAAAAAGCTAACATTGTTCGCGTTTTGTCCACCATGTTTATCTTCACAACAACATGAAAAGCACTTGAACACACACGCACTGGTAATTTCCACTTTACAGGTGGATAGGATAATGTTTCCCATACCACATGAAGGCAGCATATGTGTATCTTGTGTATTAATAAGTCCCTAAAGGGGCGTGCTTTGAAAACCTAACGCGCGCACCAAAACGGAGCGCAAGCATGGTAAACACCGAGCGCATGTACAGGATTCGCGCTCATATACTAGTACTGTGAGTGAAAAGTCCTATCGCGAGGAGACATTTGTGCACAGAGAAGGAACAAAAACAGAGTTTGCAAGCACATGAGAGCACAGTCCACTGGTACATGAGGCCCAATGAGCTCGTGGTGGTGTAGTGTACGCTCGCTTTAACAGTCCTCGCTCACGCAGCTGCTGAACTTCCAGGTGGAGACCTTGGCTGATGTGTCATATATGAGATAGAGGAGATGTTGACGTCTTCTTTCTTCTGTTACTGTAGTTGCTGTGACACTTTTCCGAGTGAATCTAACAAGGTCGTGCAAGAGACTAAAACTAATTAATTTGTTCACTCGCTATAGGGCGATCACAATGTTAACAGCAATCTTTCAATATGACGGATGGCCTTCAGATTTTTCCATCACTGTTTTAAAAATGACGGAAAATATTCTGTTAACGCGACCCCTGATTGAGATATGAATGGCTTCACTTACCAACTGTGTGTGACGTGTGGTTGCATCATCTACTTTGTCCTTGTAGTAATTTAACTGACTTAAGTTATTCATCTCATTTACACCACAGGACCCTTTCTTTCTCTATATGATTGCTGGACTACACAGTTGATTACACTACAACTGTGTGAGACAATATATATCTTCATCCAGCTGAAAATCGAACTATTGTATTTTCAATGGACGGTGTGTAGCAATTACCACCATCTGTGCTTCATCCATCTTCTTCTGTTTATCTTGAACCGGGTTGCAGGGGGCAGCAGTCTAAGCAGGGAAGTCCGGATTTCCCTCTTCCACTCAGCCAGCTCATCCAGGGGATCCCGAGATGCTCCCAGGCCAGCTAGGAGATATAATACCTCCAGCGTGTCCTAGGCCTTAGGGTTGGGTAGTATGAGCAAAATTTTATATCACGGTATGATTAATTTCATATCACAATAACGGTATATATCATGGTATGTTTGTTTCACCCTGTAAATTCAATTAATGGTTTAAAATAACCATACTGTCACTTTCGAAAATGTACCTCTTTTATTTTTTAACATGCATTCCCCTAAAAACAGAAAAAATGCCCAAACAGTAATAGCCACTAGCCAGATTTTTTAAAAAGAAGACGTGTTGTTAAACAGTGATGTACAAAATGTCATCTGGCTTCAGTCAGTGCAATATATTTAAAAAGGGAAATCACACACAGCAGCACACAAGTGAGAAAAAACTGGATTTTTCAGCCCAGCCTTGTTTCAGTCTATGCAATATATAATCACGGCAGAATATTACTTTAAAAAATATATAATGGAATAAATAATAAACTACAAAGAATGTGCAAACATCTGGTGAACAATTGTGTGAAGAAATTCCACAGGACAGACATAGCACCCTTTTTTAGAATTATTCCTCCTCCTCTTCGTCTTCGTGAGCGGGTCGGGCTGCCTCCGCTTTACTCTCTGCCTCTGCCATGATTGCTATCACACTAGGGCCCAATCTCAAACCGGTCCCTACACACCACCCCTTCAACATCTAGTTTGACTCAAAATGAAGTCACACTCTTTGAAGGGGGGTGGGGGGTGGGGGCATGAAAGAGATGGGCAGGAATGAGGCGCCCTCTACCCTCCACCGGAAAAGGGAAGCACGTGTTGTACATTCGCACGTTGTGTACAAGTTGAGAGGCACACTGGCCGCCTCGTTATTCCCCGTACTGTCCCCGAAACATCATAAATTAAGCAGCCATTACAATAACAGGAGCTACATTATGCTTCACTTAGTTTATAGTGACTCCACATGTATTTCTGCACCAGTACACCCATTATTACAGTTTGATATTTATGATCCAACTTATGAATGAAAGCTGATAATTGTGTTTACATAACCTCAAATGTAATAAATTAATAATTCCCTCACCTGGTGATTTTCTGTCAGTGTGATAAACACGCTGGACACAAGCGGAACTCTTGTATTAACATTGTTTCCTCCGTTTAGCCGTTGCACCAGCTGTAAAGCCTGCATCGTTTCAGACTCGCTATCTGTGGGCACTCGCCCTCCACCCTACGCGGTTTGTGACAGCCCTTATTATGGCGGAGCCTCCACGACAACACGCAAACCGAGGGTTAGTGCGTAGCGGTAGGGTTTGTTTTGCTGCTGCAGTGCGCCATCATGTGCCGTGGCGGTATAATTACAGGGATTCAGAGAGATGCCATATACTCTCCAGTATACGCTGTAGAGCTGGGCTGTGAGTGCGTCATGGTGTTAACGGTATTGCAAAATCTCTACCGGTGCACACTTTTATACCGTCTTACGGTATAATACCGTCATTCCGGCCAACCCTACTAGGCCTACCCCAAGTCTCCCAGTTTGATGCGCCCAAAATCCCTCTCCAGGGAGGCGTCCAGGAGGCATCTGGACCAGATGCCTGAGCCACCTCATCTGGCTCCTATCCACACTGAGGAGTAGCTGCTCTACTCTGAGCTCCACCCAGATGGCAGCTTCTCACTCTATCAATAACAGAGAGCTCAGCCACACTGTGCAGGAAACTCATTACGGCCGCTTGTATTCATGATCTCTTTCTTTCGGTTGCTACCCAGAGCTTGTGATCATTGGTGAGGATAGGAGCGTAGATTGACAGGTAAATCAAAGCCTCGCTTTTGGCTCAGCTCCTTCCTCACCATGACGGACGGATGCAGAATCCGCATCACTGGAGATTCTGCACCATTCCACCTATCCATCTCTCGCTCCATTCTTCCCTCACTCATGAACAAAACCTCAAGACACTTGGGCGCTGATTTACAAAAGGACTGCAAGTACTAAAACGCATGCTAAGTGGTTTGCTGACGCTAAAATCGGCCGCAGCTCATTTATCAAGACTGCAAACGGAGGACTGCACCTCTTATCCTGGCAAAATAGAGCCGTTGTCCACTTTGCGCTTCTTCTGCTGATGAATATGTAATACGAGTGTTTCTGCCAGAACGCGCGTATTGTTGGGAGGAGACTACGCAAATAAATCAGCTTTGCACCTGCAGTATGATTTATGAAGCCTGTAACATGTTTACGGTAGTTATCTTTGCACGTACAAATAAATGTGAGCACACATTCTATGAATGTACAAGTTATGCGCAACACAAAGGGAACCATTACAAATGTAGTCCGGTCTGTACACGATTCTTTCATTCTGAGGAACAGTCTCATTTTCTCACAGCTGAGAGATGGTGAATATGGAGATGGCTGGCTTTTGAGTAAATGAATTTGATGACGTTCCCTTGTACATTGCTCACATGGATATATGTGATAACGGCGCCTTCCCCCTGCAGCCCTTCCTCATGACACCTGTGCACAACCCCAGATCGAAATTCATTTTCTGTTGCCTTGCTCTCTGGATCCTTCCAAGGCAGAGCAAACAGTGCTGCTAAATCGTCATTTAAATACTGCTGTTTGCTCACGCAAATGATAACAGGTGCAATCTTAGTTGATCAAATGCAGATCATGGAAACTGAACTGCAGCAAAATAGCTAATAATGAAACAGCGCAGTAATTTGCACTCGTCTTAAATATGTCCGTTGAGCATACTTCACCTTTGGAGGTGCTGATTCTCATCCTGAAACACATCACACTCGCTTGTAATTCTCTCCAGTGTGAGCTGGCAATAACGGCCTGATGAAGCCACATCATCTGCAAAAGTGAGCAATAAGTGAGCTCAGCTCCTTCTTCACCACAGCAGACTGATGCTGCAGACGGCACACCAATCCTTGCTCCATCCTTCTCTCACTCATGAACAAGGGACCAATATACTCTACTTATTATCAGTATTTGTATAATTTATGGATCAAATTTGAATTATTCTAGACGTCTGAGGATGCAGTCAATTTTGAAGAGGTGGTTAGACTTTACCTGAGTGTCGCAATGGTTAGATCCGACTGAGGCTTTTCTTACTTCTCTGTCATCCTTGCTCTATGCTCTGCTTCCCATCATTAAATCTGTCACTTTGACTCATCACACTGTTGTTGTGTATTCCTCCGATTTTCTCCTTCAGCCCTGTCTGTCTCTGCTGAAAGTCTGCTTTCTAAAACTCACTTAGAATATTAAACACCAAGTCGGTCCTTAGAGGAATCTGTCTGTCAACAACATTCATCCTGCACATCAGGTTTAAAAATGAAAGCTATTCAGCAGAGTTAGCTTTGCAGAGAGGACATTGATTAGCTTCTGTTTATTTATGTGTGAAACTAGAAAATACAATCAGTCTCCCTCCATGGCGTGTCTCCTGTTGAAGCTTCCTGATGAACTCTCAGTAGAATAAACCAGCTGCTGCTACATATTCACTTAAAAAAAGAAAAGTAAAATTTAAATCACACCGAGACTGAGATAACGTTCAAAAGAAACCAAGAGTAAAAAATATTAACACTCTCCCAAATTTATCTTTGCCCCATAAAGACCATGGACATGCTGGCAGTCCATCACAGGACAGATTCCAGACACAGCTGAACCTACGAATTGATGATGGTCAGGAGTTGTGAGAAGCTGGCAGAGGGTTACCACAGTTTAGATGTGACTTCAGCTCTTGACCTTAAAAAGGGGATCATGTGATGGCATCAATCTGTCAGCATTATGCAGTGCAGATTTCAGTTTCTGATATATGGAACAATCTGCTGCTGCAGATGAGCTTCTTCTGAAAGTTCTTCAGTATTATGTGTGTCTGAAAACAACAAAAATAATGGTCCTGCGCTATGGCTGTAATAACGCAGAGCTGATGTTTTGATGCAAAAGTCAACTAAGTGGAGCTGGTTTTGTTACTGTAGATAGCAACAAATAGTTTGAAGAAAAGTGTAAATATGTAAATTTTTGTTGTTTGTTTCAATGTAAATTTTTTTCTCCTGAAAGCCAAGATTTGAGATAATGGTATGCAAAAGAGAAAAGGCTTGGTTATCTCTTGATCTGTTATTTCTACAAATTACCGTTAAATTGTAAATACACCAATAAATTGTGTGTAGTTGTTTATAGGTTGGCCTTTACGGTGCCATATCTATCGATTCATTCAACTGACATCATTTTAGCATCATAATCTGTCAACTGAGGCTGTCCTGAATAAAACATTTCCGGATGTTGATTGGGATTAACAGGGTAGAGAGTCTCTGTGCAGTTTTACTTTAAAGAGAAACAGACAAAAGTTGAAATATTTACAGTAAATTATGATCAGTCCCCAGCAGTAGCACAGAACGATAACATTTTATTATGTCTCATTAAACCTGCAAATTAAAGATCAATTGTCTATAAGATCTGATGTTTTCACTGGGATCTGAAAACATAGTTGTAAATCATAATTTTTAAAAAATACTGTAAAATGGTAAAACCCAACCAGAATGATAATCTTTAATCATCTGTCATCATTTTAAAAAATTTGCAGAGTGACAGGACATTTTAAAAAACATGTAATGGAAACATGTTTTGTGCCCAGTGTGGTTATAAACAAGCCTGGCTATTGCGACTTCAATGCGAGAATTGATATGGCCAAGAGCTTGAGGACTATCGTTTCTCAGAAGGGAAGGTTGACCCTCCCCCTTAAAATGCTGCTGTTCGCCATTGGTTGAAGCTTAAGCCAATCACATCTTAAACAAATCACAGCACGCTTACCTCTGACGTATGTGTATCGGGGCTAACTGCTAGATCAGACTCTTACTGAAGATGGTCAGGAGCAAGGCGAAAATGTCTTTCCCTCCACCTAATGTCCCCAGGGCTACTGGTTGCTCAACTTTCAAAAAGAACTTTCCGTTTAATGTGCTCAAAATAGAATCTACCGCTGTGTAAAATGCTCGCCGCTGCTCCATGTTTGCAACGTTGACAGAAGTGCTGCCTGTCACGTCACTGCGTTGAGCAGGCTTCTTAGGACAAGCTCAAAATTTATTGGCTCCCATTTTTTTGGGAGATTGGAAATAGCCCTCTTGACCAGACTATGTGAAGCTTGCGAAATTTTGTGGGAGGGACCGGGCTAGTTATAAACCTAGACATGAAAACACCATTCTACACTGCACATTATCCACCATCACAGTCTGGTACATCACAGACTGGAGCACAAGATAGTAACTTTTCTGTGTTTGCTGTTTATAGTTTGCATCAGTCAGTCATAATTATGTCAGTGCATTCTCCTGACTCAATCTTTCCACCTCAGCAACATTTCCAAAGAGGGATCTGCTATCATGATTTTGTATTTAAGCTGGTGAAGCGCATCGCAGCTCTGGCAGCAGGTAAAATTAAGTTGAATAACTGTGTTTAATAGTTGTTGTCTGGCTGGTCCTGCTGGAGCAACCAGCGTCTCCATAACATTCACACAGATTTGTTGGGATTCCTGCTTCATCATATGAATCCTGCAGTTTGATGAAAGACCAGTTTTTCCAGGAAGCTGTCTCATGGTACATGGAGATATTCTGTTACAGACTGTCAGGAGGGGGATCAGGAGAATTATGCCATTTAATTAAATACAAAGGAGTCATTCTCTCTGCATGAATATAACTGAACAAAATTTGTCAAGGAACAGAAACATAAAGTGGAGTTTTGGCATGTAATGAGCTCTTTATTAATATAAATTTTGTTTTCATTTTTCTTAATTCATGGATATTACTTTTTAAATGAAATGCTGAAACCAAAACATCTGCACCTGAGGCTGTAGTGAGGTGATGGAAATGTGTAGTTCAAGTAGGAGGGGTGGCGGAGTTTGTGATGACTGGAAGACTTAAAGAAGCCGAAATCAGGAAGACATGTGTGTCCAACACCCATGCCTCTATTTATGATGATTCCAAGCCAGTGTGGTAACATCGGGGCACTGAGCGCATGGAGTTTCACAACTATACCCGCAATATTATTTATCAAGCAATCAGATGTTACAAAATGGTCTTTTGTTTTCGTTAAGAGTAAAGCTAATTATTGTATGTGTTGTTTTTTTTTTATGGACCTCTTTGGGTCTGGAATAAAGGTTTTGATTGATTGATTGATTGATTAGAAGAGAAAAAGCAGGTACGGCTACTTTCCACATGGTTTCCCATATTTGTCGTGGCCCCAGGATATTTTAGTGTAGTTTTTGTTGCTCTTGTCCAGGTCCTTATTTGTCAGATAGAGCAGAACTTTGTTTGTGGCATTTCCCTGTTGCTCTTCCATTTAATGATTAATAAAACCCAAATAGATAACAAATGGATAAAACGCACATGAAAAGTCTCGAATACAGCAAAAAAAAAAAAAAAATGCTCAGGGGAGTCGTTCCAGGCCCTTGTGATAGTGGGAAAGATTTCCCGCCTTACTTGTGGGAAGGGAGATTTTAAAAGTGGGCCATCAAAGGTCTCTATACAATTAACTTTTTAAAGGACCAGAATTTAAATGATTCTCCCAACTTCAAGAACAACTTCAACTAGGATCTATGTACAGTAAGTATCCCAAGATAGAACACTTCATCACAAACCATAAGGAAAAGGAAAGGGTAGATGAAAATCCAAACAAAATACTAGAATACAGGCTGCCAAGAGGGAGTTATTAGTCAACTGTGGAGTTTGACTGAAAGGTGTATGTTGGCAAATTGTGGAAATATTTGTGACACCAAACACATCTTTTTGTCCAGTAATACAAAATTTTTTGATAGTTAAAAAAAATAAACTAGTACTGTTTAGATAGAAATTTTAAAATAAAACCATTAAAATACATAGCGACTTATATATTGTAGACCATAAACTTTACAGATGACAATAGACACTTTTAAGCAAAGATGGACTTCAGGATATGTAGGTGTTTGATGGATGAGATGAAGTGTTGTTGGACAGAGATACTGTATTGTATGTGTACTCTTGGAAAATCTCACTCAGCCAGTATGAATCAATATCTCCTTCTCTACCTGCCACTGTCATTGTTATCGTTACCATTCATAGATAATCAACCTCCTTAATTACCTTACTTTTTGAATATTTACTCAGAGTTTTCTTATTTCTACAAATTCTGTTTTTCTATTGTCTGTATGGACTCACTTTCCAATTACTTTATTATTCTTTTTACACTGAAACTTACATGGCCTGTAAATCATTTATTATATAAAGTCATGTCAGGAAATGCTTTGCAAAAGTTATGTAAAATGTTAAAAAAATAAAAAGTTCCAAAAAAGAAGAAAGGCTAACATAATCACAGCTAAGTGATACAGTTCACACATCAATCCCCCAAAAGCCTAACTTTCCATCCTGTTTCCACGCATGGGTGAAGGAGAGCATTCAGTGTAACACCAGCTGATCTCAGGTTGTTACAGCTAACGTGATGCCACCTGTTTGTTGTCAGAAAAAACCTTGTTGACTGCTCAGTTCGCTAAACTTTGCTGTAAAGTGTCCTTGAACATAGTCCTCCATTTCAGAGAGCACATATTCTTGATAACAAGTATGAGTGTGTGGGAGAGGCCGATGGGAATCAGCTCCCTGATGTGGAGGAGGAGCACATCAGAAGGGCTACAGCTTCTTTGTGTCTGTGTGAATTCATGCAAACGTGATCATAAATACTACAAAACAGTGTCTGCTGCTTATTTTTCGAATTTTTTTAATAGTCACTGCCTTTTCTGTGTGTTTAGCTTAACTTTACCCCCATTTATCATATTCCCTGTAATCTCCTGTCATTTAAACATCATACAGATCAGAACTAAGCCGTAGGGCTGGGATAAATTTGCTGCTGGCAATGCAAGTACGTACGAATCATCATAGCCTATACGTGGATGCCACATGAGGGGGTGAGAGGTGTGATGACAGAGCGGCCATCTTGTTACTGGGGTAGTGACAGCTAGAGTTAATGGGTTCCAGTTAAGGGAAGCAGAATTACATATTGTATGAAAATGTAACCCTTTTAGACATTATACAGAACTATTTGGTTAAAATAAATATTTTTTACCTATAAATATGAAGATATAACATGTAAAACTACATTGTACATCAGCCAGTTCAAGTAGATTTTGTCTGAATAATAACTCTACATATATAATTCACATAAATACCATTAAATAATTTGTTTTGGTTGTTAAGACTTTAAGTAGAAGTACTAGCTTTAACAACATGATGCAGTAGCACCCATTATTATGCACAGTTGTGCAGTTTCAACTCTTATTTTGGTAAATGATCTGTTCTTGTACATTGCTTTTCTAATCATGCTGACAAGTTAAAGTGGATATATCGTGCTTTTAAATCCTTCTTGTTTCCATGTGAATCATTAATTTTTAGTTTAAAGTAGAACAGCAATCCTTTGGTCTGAAATCGTTGTTAGTGTAGCTCCACACACCACTGCTTAACCCCTGTTCAGAGGTGCGTCCGTAGAGCAACTCGTTTTGCTGCGGTCTCTTTAAATCCTAAAGTGACATTTCAGGCCACGCCCCCTTCCAGGCCATAGAACATTCTACTCGATTTGACTCCACCCCTTTGTGCCATTTTTTTGTTTCCTAGCAGCATCGCGATTTTCTATTCAATTCAATTCAATTCAGTTCAACTTTATTTGTATAGCGCCAATTCATAACAAAGTCATCTCAAGGCGCTTCACTGACAATCAGTCCAAGAAATCTGATTGTCACACATTCATAAATACATATATACTAGCCAATTGATGCTGGTTTATATATACTAGCCAACAAAATAGCCTATGTAAGGAAACCAACAGACTGCATCGAAAAGAGTCTTTGATCAATCCCCTACTGAGCAAGCTTCAGGCGACAGTGGGGAGAAAAACTCCCTTTTAACAGGAAGGCAAAACCTCCAGCAGAACCCGGCTCAGGGAGGGCGGCCATCTGCCTCAACCGGTTGGGGGTGGATACGACAGAAAGCCCAAGAGAGTGTTACAAATAAGGAGCTGCTTGGAGGAAAGTAGGTGAGGAGACTCTAAAATAGCCCTGGAAGCGGCCGTCATCCAGACGTAGCCTAGCTAAACTCCTGGATGGTGAAATGCATCCAGCTCCGAGCGTCGCTAGTATCTGATAGACCAAAATACGCCGACGCCTGTTTCCGGCTTCCAAAGCAGGTAAAATGCTGTAACTCTCTCGTGATAACCACTCTCATCCAAGTTCTTTGTTGACTGAAGTGACAAGCAAGCATTCCCACTCCAGAA
>JAVQJG010121888.1:0-10762 GCA_036024015.1 Craterocephalus amniculus
GATGGGTGTGCACCAGGTCCTGGACAGAAAGGGTATAGCAGGTAACAGCTGTACAAAACACAGTTCCCACATAAACCCCAAAATAAAAACATACGGCCAGGGCCGTAACACCTCCCCCCAAAAGAAAGGGACCCCTACAGGGCCCTTAAAGACTCAGATATACCAGTACATAGTGAATCAGTTTTTAAGATTTGTTCAGCGAGAATATATTTGTAATAAATCATTTAAATTTGGAAAAAACAAAACAGGAGCCAAACCATCACTTAATAACTTGTTTAAACACTTAAGTAAAGCTTTTTAATCCAGTGTTGTAATTTCTCAAAATTATGGATGGTCATAGTCAAAACAGATTTTTCCACCATCAATTTAATAAAAATGATGAATAACAGAAAATATCTGCAAAACACAGCCCCTGCTTCAGTAAATGCATGTTGGAATCAATCGGTAGATCTTGATGATACAGCCTAGATACAGTAGCTGAGCTCTATGATCATTATCAGACAAAAATCACAAAAATGTTTGTATTGTTCATTCCTGTTAATACAGTGCTCAACGTTGACGTACTGGTACTGAACAATTCGATACAAATACATGTATTGTTGCATGTCTAATATCATATATATCATATAATATCTAATATCATATATAATATATATATATACATACAATATATATTCATACACAATATCAATATAAGACTAGTAAAAAAATCAATTGTAAGTTGAGGATATTATTCTATTCTATTATTTATCCTTTATTATTTTAATTTTAATATACTATTATTTTACTCCTTTATTTGTTTCTAATTTATTTCCGGTTTCTTTTTAAAGTTATATTTGAGGTTGAATTTTGGATGGTTCAATAAACACTTCTTTTTTAAATGAATGAATTATCGTGTACATTAATTGTGTTTTTAATATCAATCTAAATAATTATGATTATAATTTTTTCTATAATCCTCCAGCCCTATTACACATATATTTCCCTCTCCTTTTTTACTGGTGGGTAGGACTGGTTGGATTTCATTTTTTAAAGCATAGGACAGGTGGATCATCCATGCTGGCAACATGCACTGCATAAAAGATCTGGAGGTCTTTGCCTGCTAACAACAAAATGGCACGCTGAAAGTTTGAGAGCTGTTTGTTTTGCCCTCTACTCTGCAACTCCTCTGACCCTGTCAGCAAGTTCTTGGTGCTCTGAGAGAGCTACAAATTTGCACACGTATGGCATGAAACAGGACATGCTCCATCAGCCTGGAAGAGAGAGAATGAGAACTATTTTTTACCAATGAGGAAATTCAAAATTGGATCAAATTTCTGTGCACCTGGGATGGATGTAGTGGGAAAATAAGGGTATACATAATAAGCCGAACCACCAATTTTACACCTGAAGAGCGAAAGGTTGCTCCCAGTTATTTTGCAGGATGTGACTTGTTTGTTAAAAGTCTACTTCCTGTTGGCCATAACAAGGTACTCTAAAACACATTTTCTTTTGGTGGTGCAAACAAAAAGGAGAGAGTTGGAGGCTATTACGACATGATTATTATATTATATTATTATTATTATTTATCCATATTATTCATTAAAGTATGCTTGAAAATCTTGAATATTTTTATAATTTTAGGAGAATCCCTAACCTTTTGTCACCTGGCCTCATTTAACAGAGATGACAGAAGTTGGGAGCCTGGTTTGTGATCATAGTAATTAGCGGAGGATGTTTCAAAAGAGTACTTAAGAATGTTTTGTTTGATGCAATTATTAGAATACATTAGAACAATGTGGTACATGTCAATCAGTACATTGTAATTTTGCACATTTGCACACACAGCGGGAGTTTCGGGGAAAAAAACACTGTCAGAAACTATGAAGGAGCACTCATATATTTTGCATGGGGAAAGCTTTTGCACTATTTAATGGCGTACTAAGATGAAATGATCATTAGTCTGCTCATTCCTCTAATTCTTGTTTCACAGGATGAGGCCAGCAAATCTGGAACAAAGACCAAACGGCTGAAAAGCAAGAAGACAAAATGAATTCTGCAAGAGAGAAAAAAAGTCTTTGAATTTAGACATGTGTTCATTGTCTTCACCCTCTGATTTAGAGGAAAAGCGACTGTCAGCTACTTTGAATGTGTCTTAGAGGGAATGTTATCTCCCTCAGTTTAAATTCCTATTTACATTAATTAAGATTATTAATTGTGAGCTAGGACTTTGAATTTCATTTGCAACAGTATATTTCCACTGTTTGCCTGAGAAGGTGAAATGTTTTTGAGTTTAAAGTTTTTATTAAAGGAAATTTTGGCATCAACAGGAAACAACTTTCTATTCATTATCCTTGAGCCAGCATGGTTCTGACACTGCAATCAGTCCTTGCCCTTTCCTTCTTCTACTATATCTTTCAATTGAATCTGGAATCTAACAAGGTTCCCACTCCCTTCATTTAGCGTTTCCAAGAAATATGCTCTCACATCATTGCTTGAGAAAATGAAGTTCAGAGTTTCACTCGCACAAACGCTCACATCTTTCGTGCGTCCAATTTTCCCACTGCATTTGACATCCGCTTGAAGCCTGTTAAATATTCAACTTTTCACAGTTGCCGGTTCTCTTGGAGCGTTCACCTCACATTGGCTCCTTTGGGGTTTTTCTTCACCTCTCCATTTTGGTGACACTCCATCCCATCTCAGAAGACACAGGCTGCATAATAACAGCTTGTTTCTATAAATACCTTAGGGCTTGTTGGTTTTGTTCTTTTTTTTTCACAGGAACAACCCAACAATCACAAAAATGTTCAGTTTAATCCAAATGAGTAGCGTGGAGAGATTAAACAGTTAGCATAATGTGGCGTAACATTTAATTTAAATGACACTCAATAGCAAAAGTTTCCAAAAATGTGCTCCATGTCTGCTCATTTCAGCCATTTGGAATAATTACAGCTCAGAGACAAGCTGTCATCACACTGAACCCAATCATCTGAGCCCTTAATCATACTTGTTTGGCTTGTGTAGAGCTCATATTCATATTCAAGGCTGAGCAGAATAATTAGCTGCCGTAGGGTCACACATTTCACCCGAATGTTTCCTTCCGCTGATTGGGGTAACATAAGCCACACAAAACTTCTCATCATGGAAGACTGTTAGCTCTTTGCTGCAGGAATACTGGAAGCACTATATGTATGCCGTGTAGTGCTTAGAAATTCAATCTACAGTACAAGTACAGATCCTTTCAAAGCTTGCTATGGTGCTTTAAAGCTAAAAAAAATAGCACATACTGTAAGATGTACTCAAAATATATGCAGTTGGGTTTGTGCAAATGCATGCAGTGTGTCATCTCTGCATGACTTCTGAAAAGGAAGTGTGCGGCTGTTTACAGGGCTATAGCACTGTAATGAACAAAGTAAAACAGTTGGCTTGCTTTGCATGTCCTCAGACGAGCAACAAATATTAATATAACAGCAAATGTCAACCAAGAGGGTCAGAGGGTGTGTATAAAAGGGGTCATTCTACAGAGAGATCAATCTCTAGTGGAAAAGATTCAAGATAGCTGCCAGTTTTAGGAGTGAACATCCTAACAAGTTAATCCTAAATCCAGACATATGGCGCTCAGATTAACTGCAAAAAACCCAAGAGCTTGGCAGGTTTGCAGGAATCAGCCTCTTCCCTTGAACACAGGAACATGGCAGCACAGCTCCAGCTTGCAAAGTTGCATCTAAAAAAACCCTCAAAGATCTATGGAATAATGAATAAACATGACAAAAAAAAAAGAGATTGAGAGGTGGAGGGGTGATGATGTGGGCACAAATATAACCATATAAGCCATCTGTGATAAAGTTGGACTAAAACTGGAACATTCAGCAGGACAAACACTAATAAAACAAGCTGGAAAGAGAATAACTAATTGCTTCAATGACCCAGCCTTTGTGTTTACAGTACTGTGGCCGGGCCTCAGGGGAAGTGTTTGCATTGGTTCAACTGTGAAGACATACTGAAAAATAAAAGTTGATGTTCCTAACGCCCCTTCTAAGTGCTATGTTGTTTTTTACACAGTTCTTCTGGAGAACAGAAAAATAAACATAGCTTTATTTTGCTTCTTCGAAGATGAATTTGCTTTGTTTAAAGACCAAATGAGAATCAAACGTTTTTCTCATGCCTTTATAAAATTAGCATGAAGAAGTTGGTTTTTTGTTTGTAACAATTCTTCTTGGCAATTAATATAATTCTGTTGGAAAGCATGTTTTTTCATCTTTAATTGCCATCACATTTATAAATAATATGCATGAGCTGCAGGTGAGTATTTGAACCCATGAAACCCCTGGATTTGGGAATTTGGGAGTGAAGAGGATGGAATGGGCTGGCTGTGTACCTGACCTCCACCCTCCACCCCGTTGAACACATTGGGGATCATCTTGGCCGAATGTTGGTGCCAGAGTTAACACAGTCGGGCACACTGGCTGATTTGTGAGAAATGCTGGCTGAAGACTGGGACGCCGTCCTACTGCAGTGTGTGAACAAGCTGGAGACCAGCATGAGGAGGAGGTGCAGTTTGTAACTGTGTATGGTTTGTCCACACGTTATCGAGACCCTTGTTTTAATGAATAAATTTGCCTTGATATCTCATTGCTTGAGATCTGATAATCACCGAACATGATTCAGTAGCATAATTGCTTTTTTGCACTTTCAAAGAAACAACAGATTCAACTCCTTCAGTTTTTCCATGTAAATGTGACCAAGTTAAAGAAGGAAATAAAATTCCCCATGGCATAACCATTACTATGAAACATAATTGCCAAAGAAATCATTCACGAAACCTTTCTTCATCTTTTGTGTAATTTTCTGTTAAAAAGAAACCAAAGAAAATGGTGAGCTCCTCACCACAATGGCTTTTTAGAGAGAGAGAATTGTCAGATTGTGTTCATAGCTACTTAAAGTAATGTACTGAAACTAAAAAAAAAAACTAACATTTGGGGGAAAATTTCTAGTAAAACATTGAACTATGACTCCAACAGGCAGCTATAGACAGAGGAAGGCCGGATGTTGTCTCGCCTTCAGGATAACAGCTGAAAGTCAAACAGACGGGGAGCTTGAAATGATTATTTTGTTAGTTTAATCTAACAAGCCACACTAACCAGCATATTATTGTGTACTCAGTGTGACGTGCAAATAATTATACCCCCGATTGTGTGAGTTTGTGTTTTAACTATTCTATTTCGTTGACTCCAAGTCTAATCAACTGATATAAAAAAATTAATTGGTGATTTATTTCATTTAAATCGTGTTGTGGTGTGACAAATTCAGTGGTTATTGCTCGTATTAGAACCGTTCGTGTGGGCTTTACTTAGAAAAATCCCACCGGATATATCACCTGTTGTCCACAGTGACAGAGTTGATGCTGTGACAAAAAGAACTGTGCGCCCTGCGGCAGCCGCACATCCAGCATCCGCGCTCAGAACCGACGCACCAGCTGAGAGAGAACAGCCAGAGGATTAATGATCACTGTCGTTATTTTAAACAAGGAGGGGAAAAACACATTCAAATAATTTATCTTCAACTTTTTATCCCATGTTGACCTCTATTCGGTGGAGGGGGGGACATGGGAGATTTGGAAAAAGTGTTTTCATTAAACCACAGGTCTTCGCTCAGGTCGCTAAAGTGGAGCAGGACGTGTGGATGCGTTGCTGGACCTGTCCGGTGTTTCAGCGCGTGCTATGAACCACGTCTACAATGGTTTTGGCTGTGAATTAACTATGGGCGCGAACATCCTGGAGTCCAACTCCAGCGGCAACTTGACGCCTGCGGTGTCTGAGACTGGGACCGTCTTCCCGGGTTACCTGTTTGTGATCTTGTCGGTCCTCATGGTGACTCTGGTCATTGTAGTGGTGGCAGGGAATGCGCTCGTCATTATGGCTTTTGTTGTGGATAAAACCCTGAGAACTCAGAGCAATTACTTCTTTCTGAACCTCGCCATATCCGATTTTCTTGTGGGTGAGTTGATGCTTTCTACTTCTTTCCCTAAGTGTTACTTCGGTAAAAAATGGGCTTTCTTGGATATTTAGTTTATTTCTGCTATGTTAACATTTAAAATTCACCAAGAATATAATTAACTACTAATTGTTCAGGGGAACGAGTCGCTCCTCACTCCCAAATCCTTGTGCGTAATCGTCGCACCTCCTTTGATGTATATCAGCTGGCCGCCCAAACCCTCCTGCATGCAGCTTTCACACTGTAAATTATACCCTTTCCATTTCTGAAACAACCATGTTTCATGTCCTAAAAATGTGTCTGAGTCACTTAGCGCAGTTTTTGTCTACCCTATTTCAGGGTAGCATGTACTGTAGCGCCCTGTAATTTCATTGTCACATGCATCCTAATAGGGCTCATATCCAGACTGGGGTGGTGATGGGGGTGTTAATGGTTGAGGCGTTGAATCATCATCATGCAATGTGTGTGTGTGTGTTGCTTTGTGTTGCAGGGGCTTTCTGCATCCCAGTGTACATCCCGTACAACCTGACTGGCAGGTGGATGTTGGGTAAAGGACTCTGTAAAGTGTGGCTGGTCATGGACTACCTGCTCTGCACCGCATCCGTCTTCAACATTGTCCTCATTAGTTATGACCGCTTCCTGTCAGTCACAAGGGCAGTAAGTACAGGCTGTGAGGATGCTCATTACCACACACACATGTGCAGACCACAGTCAACTCAGTCCAGAAGCAGCTCCAGCCCATTGTGTGTGGTTTTAATTCATGATCTTGTCAGTTCAATTAGAATTGTATCTCTTCATTATAATCATCAGAGCCAACATTAGTACTGGAGTTACTGTAACATTCTAGACATAGACTGATTAAATGGTCATCTCATTAATCTGCGGACTGATTAAACAAGCGATTTGGGTCAGCTGCTGATGGCTTTCAAAAAGAAAGGAAGAGACATCTCGCAGGCACCTGATTAGTGGGACTTCTGCAGAAGAATGTGGGCATTTATGTACATTACATTTTTTAAGTATCCAAAATAAGCAATCAATCTTCATTTGAAATCAGCTACATTTTCATAAAAGATATTTCAGTAAGTCAGGTTGGGGGAAAAAAGATAATCGATTATAGGTCTGTTTACCCTGTTCTGTACCAGCATTAGCCTTTAACTCCCATTGGACCAGTTATTGCGGCTTTCATGTTATCCTTCCTGTGGATTTGCAAGATATTCAGAGGAATCCTGCCATATATATTTCCCTTTTTTGGATTTGAACACATAACGGCGCAAGCAAAAATCATTTCAGATTAGTCCTCTCAACATCTGCAGCACTCAACAACTCAGGTATCAGTGATATAATTAGTCATTCAGGCTCCAGTATTTCTTTACATTTATCCTTTGAAGGATTTAAGAATTGGAAAGAGTGCATTGAGGGTCATTTATTCCTTTTATTCAGCGTGACTCGAGCTCATGACTTCTTACTGACATATTTCTTTGTCCTGTCCTAGTGATTTGTCCTGCACATTCTGTTTTAAATATTTCTCTTAAATCCTATCTTCGGTGAATTAACTAAGTAAATTTATGCAGAACACTAAATCAGCATGAAGAAACTTAAAAGGAGTCTTAAACGTAGGAGACAGGAAAAACGTAGGTCAATTTATCAGGCTATCTTTAACTCTGCAGTAAATGGAATCTCAACTTTTGTATCTCATTTAACCTGTAAGATTACATGTTTACAGATAAATATATTCATAAAGCTGCCTCCCATAGGCCTGAGCAGCCAAATCCCTTTGCCATGGATACTTAGATTACATTTTGACTGATGGGTTAGGAGCTCAAAATTAAATCTTTTCTCTTGATTCCGTAGTTCAAGCCCACAGAGAGCAGCATCTCTTTCATTTACAGCTTAAGTGTCTCTGCTTTTGAAGTGAACACTTGAGATTGGGGCCAGAGTCAATTATGAGTGATCCTAAAAAGGCTCCGTGTCATTAATATTATTCAGCTCTTCTTTTTATGGCCAGCCTTAAAAGTTACTGTGTCGCTGTGACATACGTGCCCAGCTGTTGCAACCATGAGGAGATACTTTGAAACAATGAAACTAGCAGAAAACAACAAAACACGGGGCTGTTGAATGGGGAGCCATTCTAAATGATAGTTAAGACCGAGAGGACGTGAATTTTAGAATAAAGCGAGCTCAGAGAGAACAAGAGAGGGGAAACCAGATGTCTCTTTCAAAGCCACGTTGCATCAGTGAATGTGGCTCTCAGCCCAACATTCCCCTGCTCTCTTTGGCATCAGTGGCACACCGTCGAATAAGTGCGCTGAGAGTGGGTTTTATTTACAGCATCTCTCTGCCGCTCTGATGCAATACAATATGAGGCTCATTTGAAGTAGGCACTGTGAGCAAAAGCCAGTTTATTTGTCAGCCTGTTTGTGTGAGAGCAGCTGGGGCTGTTGAAATGTCATGAAGAGTGATGTTGTGTAGCAGAGTTTCTGTTCTCGGAGCACCGCTGTGACTCAGACTTGTGCCTTTCTTTGCACACAGGTTAAATACAGAGCTCAGAGGAATATGACTCGCCAAGCTGTGTTGAAGATGGTGGCGGTGTGGGTGTTGGCTTTCCTCCTCTACGGCCCTGCCATCATCTTCTGGGAGGCGATTGTGGGCGAGAGCATCGTCCCGGCACACGAGTGCTACGCAGAGTTTTATTTTACATGGTACTTCCTGCTCAGCGCCTCGACCTTCGAGTTCTTCACCCCGTTTGTGTCCGTGGCCTTCTTTAACCTCAGCATTTACCTGAACATCCATCAGAGGACGGCCTGCGTGGAGGACGACGCCCAGCCGCCGAAGAAAACTAAGAAGCACAGAGACGGGGGAGGCTGGTCTGTGTTTTTTGTGAAGACTCGGAAGGTGACGAGCAGCGAGCCCGCTGTGTCTGCCGTCATAGAGGACAACGGCGTCCTGTCTCCTTCTTCGAGGGGGTACCCCGACACAAGTCAGATTTTTGTGCAGAGGGAGAAATTCTCCCCGCACAGAAACAACTCCAGGCTGTTTCAGCCCACGGCCTCCTGCATGGCCCCCGGCCGCAGGACTCCAGGATCTCGACTTTCCAGGGATAAGAAGATCGCCAAATCTTTGGCCATCATAGTCTGCATTTTTGGGATATGCTGGGCTCCGTACACACTGCTAATGATCATCCGCGCTGCCTGTAGCGGCGAATGCGTGGCACACTACTGGTACGAGATCACATTCTGGCTTCTGTGGCTTAACTCAGCCATCAACCCTTTCTTATACCCTCTGTGCCACAACAGCTTTCGAAGGGCTTTCTCAAAAATTCTGTGTCCTAAAAGACAGTCAGTGCAGCCTCAGTTCGAGGCCCAGTCCTGCTAGACGAACTCAACCACAAAGCCAGTAAATGTCAAAGGTCACACACTGTAAAAATCCACAGAATGTTCTTCCATGGAAAACAAGTGAAAAAGAAAGAGGAAAAGTTTACATTTTAGTGAGCATTATAGCAATACAACCTGCACAGTCTTCAAAACATGCTTTGTATGTAACGACAGCGCAGAGCAGTGGACTCCCGCTGCATACAGAGAGGGTTAGTCAATATCATCAGCCTTCATTAAATGGCCCCTGGGAGCCAGTGTCACCTTTCTCAAGTGGTGTAGATGTTTATTTTTAAAAATGTATTTTTACGTTCACTGTAAGAAAGACAGAGAAATGTTTTTACCTCATAATTTTGAAGACCTTGATGTGATGAAGCTGCAGTGTCTTGACTTGTGTATCCAGATAGAATGGTGATTATCAACATTTAGTCTGAGTTTCTGAATTAAGACTGATGTAAAGAACATAATGTGGCTAAATTGTTTGTCTGAGTGGAAGCAACAAGAGAGACGGAGATGACAGCTTCAGCTAACAGCCTTTTTTAAAGCAGCCGTAATGAGAAAACCTTTCATCTCCTATTTCCATAACACCATGAAATAGGGATTTAATGTCTCTTAATGTTCTAAATCTCCCTGCACATGAAACCTTTTGCTTTACCTTTTCTACAGAGCTGTTAATCAGAAAAAGAAGGCCCTTTGCTTATGCCTTAAAAATCAAAACAATTCAAGCTTTTCATGGTGCAGCAATATAATAACTAATGTTGAGTCCTTGATTCAAAGCAAGAGAGAAGAAAAGAGCTGGTTATTTTTTTTCACAGTGATATTTTTTGTGTTTTTACATCACCATTATTGAATTTCCATTTGAAGTCATGTTCCTACTGATGTTAATAATGTCTATAAAAAGAAAATACCTTTTTTGTAGAACAAACTCATTGCCAGGCTAATTGATTGTGTTCAAGTCTGGACATGTTTAGTTGGAGGATTCAGTTTCTTTATATCACATGTACAGAAACCTAAATGCTTCCTTTACTTCAGAGATGTGGCTTCATGTCTTCCATAATGATGGGGTCAAAATCCAATAACATGTAAGGTGAGGATTTATGTGCAATGCTGACTGTAAGTCAGCTAGCTGAGAGACAATTTTGAAATCATGAAATTGTGTCGTTGAAAGGTAAGAAATCAACTACAATGCTGGTAATACATTGCTGCTAAATTGTAGCTAGACAAATGACGTAAGATAATAAAACAGCCACAATTTGAGAACGTTCATGTTCTCATCTGATCAATGACAGAACTAATTTACTAAAATAATGTCAAATATTTACGTTAGTTAGTTCATTCAATTGTATTTATTCATTTCGGTATATTCTTTTAAAAATACTTGTTTTTGTTTGTAAATAAAAAAAATTAATGCGCTAAATCAA
>JAVQJG010121889.1:0-12606 GCA_036024015.1 Craterocephalus amniculus
TTGCTATATACAGTATACAATATAAAGTGAGTAAAGTCCAGTGCAATAATCAGCAGTGTGGTGTGCAATTTGGGCAAATCTGTGCAAAGTTGACCAGTGCAGAATTATTTGTGCAAGTGGTTTTCCATGTGAATAATAAATCAGTTGATGGGGGCACAAAAAATGGAGCTCATCAAACAAAATTTTAAAGATGTATCAGCGAAGTTTTTTTTTATGCTGTCCTTTCCATGTGAGCCATCCTGTGGGGATTTCAAAAGATATGTTCTGCTTTTTGGGGGGACACAAGTAACCAACAACATTCAGCTAAAGTCATCTAAACTGATATTTTTCTATATAAATGTGTCACATTTGTGTATTTGGTGGTGTTGAAAGCGATGCATCAAGTGATCATTAATCCTTCAGCTCAATTTTTTTTATCACTCTCACTGCCATTATAAGGACATTTTTGGCTACAACCAGCACCCGTAAGTGAGTACAGCTAGTAGTAGTACATGAAATAAAAGTAATCAATCTAACTTCTAATATTGTAATTAAATGCAATAACCCAACCTAAGGATGCTGGCTGTGGATCCTTTGGATCAGGGATGGGGTCTCCATGGATTTCAGTTGGTTTGGTGCTTTCACAAATTATTCAGTCTGACTGGGATTTAAGGAATTTTCTGACTGTTGAAAGCCTTGCGCTCTTGTGTTCCTTTCGCTGTGTAAGGCAGTTTTGTGGTGTGACGGGGTGGGGGGGGGCGAAGACAGATATTAAATAAATTTTATGCTAATCCTAACTACCAGTGAATGTAGTGCAGCAAGTAAATGTCACTGACTTTTCACTGTGACGGTAAGTTTAATTAAACGTATTGGAGGACCTGCGCCCATGACTGCACGGTCATTTACTCAAAGAGAAGTCTATCATTTTAAAAGGTTAAACAGCTTTTTAAGACAAGCTGGTCATTTTATTGGAAGCATGGTGACATTGTCATATGTCTTTTAGGCTGCCACTTTATGTGGGATTGTGTTTCTCCCTTAACATACATTTAAATTTAGTCAATTCTCATTAAAGAGGATTATTTAACTGACATTTCCCCCTGAGCATGATTTAATTACTGTTTTTGGTAATTTATCTTCATCTTTTTCATTAGCAATTGAAAGATTTTTTTTTATAATTTCTACTTCAAGCATACAATATCTCTTTAGGATAAATAAAATATTTAATTCATCTGAAACTTCTGACAAGTCTCTGATTACTTCACATGAAACAATAACAAAAGACAAAAGTTTTTAAAGCTTGTTTCTAGGTATTTGACTGAGAACAGAGAAAATTGCTCCCTTCAGTTTACTAACTCACCCTTGCTGAATACAAAGCAGGCCTGCAGTGAAGACTGAAAGCATTACTCACCAAACTCAAAAAGAAGCAGAGCTTTAAAGAAACTCTTTGGCTTTTATGGTTAATGACTCCTGAGCCATTTTTGTTTTGGCTTTGAGGGTCTTAAAGCCATACTGTTGAGCTACTGCTGTAGCTCCAGCAGCCACCTTCAGGCTTGTGGCAGTACTTCAGTGCTGAAACAGACTAAAGGTGTCAGTTGTTTGGCTGCTGTGACTTGGATTCTTCTGAGTTAAAGTTGATATCTAATTTGTTAAAATTGTCCCACAGTAGATGAATGAATTTCTTTGAACTGAATTAATTAAGTCGGGAGTCACTGCAGAAATTTAATCAACATAAATATCATCAATCCTGTGTAAATGGCGCATGATTACTCTTGCTAGTGTGTCATGTGTTGATGATACTGATCTTTAACCTGGCACGTTTATGGTTATCGGAGCACTGTCCGTCTTAACTCTTGGCTTGGTACAGCCAAGGAGGGAGACATTTTTACTTGTCACACTTTGCACAATGCAGATGTGAATAAAGAACTAATGATGATTGCATGAATAGATGAAGTGCTCTTCCATGCTTTCCAGTTCCACACACCTAGCAGCACGATTTGAAAAGTTGGAGTGATAAAATGCTATGTCTGCTTCAGTTTCATCCCCCTCAAATGGTGTGTATGATGTCTCTGTCAGGTTATTACTGATACATGCTGAGAAATGGGCCTTTACAAAAATATTTAGTTATTCTATTCGAGCTTAATGCTGGGATGTTTCCAGCTTTGTCCCATCAAATTTAACCCTACTTGTCTTTTTTAAGGGAATTGTCTGAGTGAGTTAAACTCCTTCTTAAGAAAACCATATTTACAGTGACTACATTAAAAAACTAATTTATTTTCCATTACTCAGGCCTGTGGTTATGAATATTTATATAAAGTCAGCTGGCTGTCAGAAAAATCTGATGTAACTAATAGTTGTTTGACATTGCTGGTATTAAGATTTAGTTAGTAAAGAGCTGTGTTGCCTTGTTTCCACTTTTATTCTAATTTAAATTGGCTTACCGCTGCTTGTAGCCACATTTTTATATAATCTTCCGACTTGTACTGATCATTTCGCCCAACACATTCTGGAGGAAAAAGTATTTTCTGACTGCTTTTTAAAATGTAGTCAGTCTTGTCTGGGCCTTTTGTGAAAAGTATTAGAACGATGTTTAACTGTCAGTTTCTCCTCCAGATCTGCCGTCTCCAGAGGCACCTGTCTGCTGGGGAGCACCAGCAGGACCTGTTCCAAGGCCAGCCAGCCATGTTTGTTTCACAGCACTCCCAACCCCCCACACAGAGTTTGGTGGAACTGATTGAGCTATGTGGAGGAACAGTCTGCAAGACTGTCCGGCAGGCGGGTATCTGCATAGGAAAGTACAACGGCAGGAGACCAGAGGGAAGCAGGCACCTGTCTGAGCAGTGGATTCTGGGTAAGATTTATTCAGCGTAATCTGTGGCCTTCAAAAGCTAAACTTTAAACTTTATAAGCATGTCAGTAATAAATCTTTTATCTTGTATGGTTTTTATTTCAGATAGCATCTCTAATCTGAAGATATTGTCATATGATAACTACGACTTGGAGTAACAGCTGTTAAACTTTTTTCTGACTGGGAAGTTCAGATATGTTTTTGCTATACTGGGCCTGATCATATGATTTCCTTCTGTTATAGCGTACAGTGTTCCTTCTTGTAAGTATATCGTCTTGCTTTGTAAATGTGATCAGAGGATTTACTGAAATCATCTTAATATTTTGTGATACGTTTACAGTTTCCATAGATACAAAGTATTGTCAGAATGGTCATTTATTCAACGATGGTCTTACTGTGAAACTTGACGGACTGCTTTTACATCTTTTATGCTGGTTTTGTAGTATATACATGTTTTAGCATAAAGTATCAACCACTACTGTGACTTTTTAGATCTCTAACATGTGAATTTAAGAGTACTTACTGTGCCAGTTCTACTCTATTGGTCAGTAAGGTCTGTATTCTGAGGAAAATGTTTTGTCATTTTAATAAATTTTTTTAATTTAATTTATTTGATCTGTTTTCTGTTCAACAATGGCTGAAAGACAAGATAATCAATGCTTCAGGTACTCCAGAAGGTCATTGTACTGATATGGAGATTTATTGAACTTTATCTTTCTTTACAGTCATGTTATAAGGAAATGAATGTTGTTTCAAAATTAGCAGCTTGATTTTGATGTTGTGGCTGGAAGCTTGAGGATGACACACTGTAGATTAATTTCTTTAAAGCTCAGGAGATCCAAAGTAAGCCTTAGAACTATTACAAATAAATGCTTCATGAAGGATCATTTATGATGCCTATAATGCATGAACAACACGCAAATCATAAACATGTATTGAACATTTCTTTACATCTCTCAGTCAGGTTACAATGTTTGAAACACTAAGGCTTATAGGCAGATAATTGTAGTAATTTCACTTCTGTCTTCGATGATTATAGTCTGAACAAAGGACAAATTGTAAAGATATGGGGAAAACTAACCTGTTTCAAACTAATTGTGATGAAAGATGAATTTAGCAAGTGTGACCTGTCCACATAGTAGTGTTAAAGTTGTTCTTTTATTGGAAGCTCGAGAACAAGAACAGGAGAGGATCTCTTCTTATGTATCAAAAATTTATTCTGATTCAGGTCACAGGTAAAGCAATGCAGCGCTGGGCTCAGGGGACCAGTCGTCCGGCCTGAACCCGAACCTTGGATCTGTTGACATTTTATCTTCTTAGGCCGGGCGGGCCTCGTACAATGGGGATGGCTTGACACGCAACCGAGAGTAATTGGACAGTTATTCCTGACGTGAGCAGCCATCATTGCTCACGCACCAGATTGGGATGTTCTGTTTAATGTGTGTGGATGTCGAGTTGAGGCGTGTATCTAATGCAACAGACCTGAAGATACCCGACTGATAATATTCTGTCATATCTAGTTCTTGCTTACGTCATCTTTAGACATCTAACAGATGAAGTCACTGTTTATCTAACTGATGACTTAGTTATGTCTTGTTCTTGCTTAGTTATCAGTATGTACGGGGATGAAGGACACAGACAGAGCAAAGCTAGAAAACTGTTCAGAACATGGAAATATCTTACAGTAGGATGATAGAAAACAAGCAGCAGAGAATGTGAAAGAAAAATATAGGTTTTATAATGTGATGCCTTGAGCGCAAGCACATCTCAAATACATTGCTGTGTAACTCAATTTCACCACAGAACCAGAGTTAACAGAAGTATTTCATGTGGCTTTATTTATCATACTCTACATGGCTGGAGACTAATACTGCTTACACATTTTCTGTATATAAAAAAAAAGAATACTATTGATTCTAATTATAAGAAGGGTGATGGTGGAATTCCTAAAGTAAATGTTCAAGTAGGGAAAAAAGACTGCATGTTCCTTTAATATTACACCATATGGAGAGCTTACTGTGTGTTGCCGACTATTGGCTGGTCACCATTGCGTCACTCAACCAATCAGATTCGTCGATGTTTCAGCGTCTTATGGACGGAGGCGTGTGTGACATTTGCTGCTAGAAGCTAGTAGCCGGATAAAAAATGCATTGAGGAAGGAAACGGATATATATATTTTTTCTTTTAGTAAGCAAGGTTACTTTTAGGTTAGACTTTAATATCGTTTTCACGTTACAAAGGAAAGTTATGACAAATGTAGAGTTGGATGAAACTTCTAGTTTGGCCAAACACGTTTAAATTGTTGGCTAGATTTCCTTCTTAACTTGTACAGTAAATGTACGGAGTTCGGGTTGAGGTCGTCTTCCTGAATGGTGCTCTGAGATGCTGATACTTATCCGATAACTTCCGCTACTTTGTTTTTCCTGTATTGCAGTATGGCTTAAGCTGACTTTGCAAACTGCGTTTTGCACACAAGGTTAAATTTAGCTTTAGCTAACTAGCGCCTCGCTCTTTTTTGCTGCAGCTTTCTCACTTTCTTATGCTGACCTCTCGGGGCAGGTGGGCTGAAAGTAGGCCAGGTGAGCTGTGGGATAGATAGGGTGCACTGTAACTTAATCACGGTGTGTTATACTAGGTCCAGGAGTTGACTTCAGGGATTCGTAAGAGGAGCCAGTGGTGGAAACATGCTGCTCTCTTTGGTTGTGCACACATACTCGCTGCGGTACTGGTTTCCAGCAACGATCATGCTGGGAACAGCCCCAGCTTATTTGCTGTCATGGGGCGTTTGGCGCTTACTTTCAACCGTCTTACCAGCAAGTGTTTATCACAAGTTGGACGACCGACTGTACTGCATGTACCAGAGTATGGTCCTGTTCTTCTTTGAAAACTACACAGGAGTTGAGGTGAGTGATTGTTTTTACAATTTTCCTTTGTTCAAAAACTAGTAACGCCTGAACAAATTTATCTGCGATCATCACCAGGAGACATTGCAGGCTTATAGCGACTAAAACAGTCTCTAAATGCCTGTAAATACAATGAGTGTTGCATGCAAATGAATGGAGATCATTTTGTTTCAGGTGGTTTCTTTATTTGAAACAAAAAAAGAAGTGAAGAAATGGAAATGAACCCACCCAACTGGGCGGTTAAACAAGCTCTAGATGAGCCAGCCACATGGCAAGAAAGCCTGCATTCTTTTGGGATTATGTCATATTTTGAATAGCTGGTGTTTTGTGTGCTAGGATGTGCAGAAAAACAGATATGCATGACTTGCATCATCTTTGTGTCAGATTTCATGTCTGAAAAATGCAGAATATAAGGTCCCACCAGCTGAAAGACATTTTAACTACGTAGGTTTTTTAATGTAATGCAGACTCATGATTTTGATTTGCAGAGACATTTAGCTCTTTATCTGCTTTTTTTTCTTGTCTTTGCAGGTTGTTATATATGGCAATATACCAAAGAACAAAGAGAACGTGATCTACCTGTCAAACCACCAGTGTACAGGTTGTACTTTTAAGTTGCCCCTTTGAAAACAGTCTGTGCCAATGTAAAGTATGATTAACTGGTTCTATTTTCTGTGTAGTGGACTGGATCATCGCTGACATGCTTGCCATCAGGCAGAGTGCCCTTGGACATGTCAGATATGTACTAAAAGATGGACTCAAATGGCTCCCTCTTTATGGATGGTATTTCTCTCAGGTAATGCAACTATGTGAGAATTAAATTTTCTGTTAATGTTACTTAAATTCAGTAATATCTCTTATCATATGATGCTCTTATTTTTTCCTTTAGCATGGGGGTATCTATGTGAAACGAAGTGCAAAGTTTAATGAAAAAGCCATGAGGAAGAAGCTCCTCAGTCAGACTATATGTGGAACACCAGTACGTATATTCAGCATCAGATTGCACACATGGAGCTTTACAATGTGACACAGATTCTGCAAAATCTATGAAATGAATATCTATGAAGATTACAGCATATTTCCTTATATGAAATGTGACTTTATGTTGCGTTAATTTCAGTAAACATTTTTGTTCTGTTTCAGTATCGGTAGTTTATAAATCTTTTTGTATTTTATATAAGGTTAGAATTGTCATGCAAATAGTGTGTGTAACCAGAACACGAGAGAACGACAGTGGTTATTGACTTGAAGGGCTTGTTTTTAATCGCTTTTTGGATCTGACTGTAGGGGATTATTGTGTGTGTGTGAGATTGTGTGGTCTAGGTTTTACTGACGATGTGAGGACCTTTGTCTGTTCACACTCTTGCAGCATAGGTATATTATTCTTCTTACGGGTAGAAAATGCAAGTCCCTGTAACTTGATTTATAAATTTTAAAATTGACAAATGCATATAAGTTGGAGCTTCGCAAATAGCACTTTTGGTTAAAGTTAATTGATTATGCAGAAATGAATGCAAATCAGCTTAATGTCCTCGTCAGTAATAAAGATATAACTGGGTGTTTGTGTTTTCGACAGATGTGATTCCTGTGACCTGAAAGTAGAAACGAAAGCTGTGTTGTAACATTTGTGGCTCAAAGTTATATTTAATCTATGAACTTTTCTCTACAATCTATGAAAAAACCATAGCAAATAAAAACGAGGTTGTAGAGTTACACTTGAGTATCTGATTATCTTTGTGTCTGTTTTAGTTTGAATCTATAAAAAACTCCCACCAGGCTGTTGGAACCATTGATTATAAAAAATATTTATGTAATTTCCGTACTGTTTTCCTTTTTTTTGGCATCTGTCCAAGAGTGAGGAAGATTTGATTTTAAAAAGTTTTTTTATTTATATTTTGTGACAGATTAGACAAAATGATTCTGTATTTTTGCAAGAGTAAAACAATCAGAAGTAATTCATTTCAAGGCCGTGAAAGTGCGATTTAACTGCATCACTGAATGCAAATGTTTCAGCTGTGTTGCAATCCACACTGAAATGGTACAAAGCAATTAAAATTACAGATCATTACATAAATTTCTAGCTAAACTGATCCTCTAAACATTGGAAAGTTTTTCTTTAGCCAGTTAAGTTAAATCCACACTAAAGTCATGTTTCTTCTCCCTACAGATGTACCTTGTCATCTTCCCTGAGGGAACTCGGTATAATCCACAGCTGAAGAACATTATTACCGACAGTCAGGCTTTTGCTACAAAAGAAGGTAGAAGCAGGCTAGCTGACAGACTGCTGTGCTGCTGAATGCAAACTCAATACAGCCCACTCAAATCTGCAAAACACCTGACTTAGTTTGGTTGTTCAATCTAATGCCACTGTGGAGGCTTCTGCTCTACCAATAAGCATCACTATAATCTTCAAGTTATGTTATGTCCAAAACTGAAAACTTCCATAAAATCAAAAGCATAAACAGGATGGGATTAGAAAAAATCATTTAAATATTTGTAAAGCTAAAATGTGACTTGAAACTAAGAAGATTTTTCCCCCCACCCTCCAAGTATAAATAGATTTGAATTATGAATAATGGCTTTATTAACCAAATTAATTACAAAGAATTATGTAATTGATTAAAAGTTTCCTTTTAAATATTTCAGCCTATGTACAATAATTAAGAATTAGTGGAAGTGTTGCCGGTCAGTAGGACGTTGTGTACTGCTCACATTACTACTTGAAAACACTCTTGAAATGCATATCTTTGCCAGGCGTTGGTTTATTTTACATGAGGAAGGAAAACAAATTGAGTAACACGGCGCTTGTATTTGTGGTATTAGCATTGTACGGCTAAATGCGTTGTTGAAATGATGATGCAGTTGTGCATTTTGGTGTTAATGTTGGGCAGTTCTGCAGAGATTATGCCTATCTCCAGCCCACAGCTCTGAATATCACCTTCCCCTTTAATCCAAATAAATCACTTGAGAGAGATGACATGTGCTCATGACATTATCTGCTATCAGTAAGCCGAGGATGATGCCACGTCGACCGACGACTAACAGACTGCATAGTGACAGATGCTAACACAAGCATTTATTCTTGTTTTTTTTTTTTAATGTATACTTTAGGGGATTTAAGCCTGTATTTTTGTACTAAACAGTAGAGGTTTGACAGGAAATCAGGGGTTGGATGGCATGTAACACCAGTACCATTGCCTGTGTTTGCTGCACAGGGCACACCTGTATTATAAGTTAAAACACTGGCTTGAAATACTGTTATTGTTAAAGCTGAGAAGGAATGCAGTCTCACACAGCTGCTGAATTTATTTTAAGCTGTTTTATTTCTGTTTTTGCAGGACTGGCTGTTCTGAAGCACACGCTTACACCCAGGATGAAAGCTTCTCATATAGCTATTGAGAGCATGAGGGGCCACCTGGATGCTGTGTATGACATCACTGTGGCCTACGGGGGAACGCTGGATCGCTCCGGTCAGAGAAAAACGGCACCGTCAATGCCAGGTCAGCAGGAGTTTCCTCAGTGCAAATTCTAAATTTATGTGGGTTGTAGAAACTGGTTGAATCTGGAAATTAACATGGGAGAAGATTATTAGAATGCAAACACTAGAAATATAGGTAGAAGAGGGAGATTTTGTTTCAGATTCAGATTATGTTTCAACTAGGGCAGGGACAAAAATGCTTTAGCCCCCGATTCTATTCTTTTACCTTTTTTTGTGGGTTGCCAACTTGATTTAAATTGCATTATTCAATATTGCAGGTTGTTGTGTGTTTTTTGTTTTGTTTTGTTTTATTATTTAGTTTACTTTTTTAACCCCACTTCATGTGCAATAATTGAATCGGGAACCATATTTCCCCTTTCATTATTTATTCAGCAATAATATATTTGAACAAGCTGTAAAAATTAAGCATTTAAATTTGGAAAACCACACCATCATTCTGCTTGCCAAAATGTCCAACAAGCTCAGTTAAGAAATTATTTTAAAAAAATCGTTTGGAAAAAATCTTTTATTTATAAAAAAAACCATTATTTTTTGGACAAAAAAGATATCGCATTATTTATAGGGATAATTTTTTTCCCTCCCAACTGTACTTCTCATTACATCTACTTTTGTCCGAAGAAGCATATTAACACAGGAATATAAAAAGTTGCCTATGACATTACAATCACATTACTAAAATTGGTTTTAAACCCAAATAAGACCAAATTATTGAAAAAGCATTGTCCCATTTTTAAGCTCAATTATTAGGTCAGGGGATGTAAATACCACTTTTACATCATAATTATTCAAATGACATTTTAACACCAGATAAACAGACTGTCAGCAAGCAGCCGCCTTTTATTGTTCTCCAGTGTAATACACACACTCTGTTATCAAACCTGCCACATTGTGGAGAACCTTCCCGGTAATTAATCACATAGCAAACATCACCAATTAACAAACCACGCCTTCCTGTAAACAGCGTGACTTTGTGTTTTGGAGCCTTTGATTATTGTGTGTTCCCAGTTGTTTAACGAGCACAGTTTGAATCTTATTAAAAAAGAAAGGAAAAAAAACAACAACAAAAGAAAAACATCCCGTTTTTAGTCGGGAATAAACATGGATGTTTCTCGCAAACAGGGCAGAGAATAGAAAAGCATTCCTCTCATCACGCACTTCCTGGCCTCATGCGGTGAAGGTGACTTTAGTCATTTCGTAGGAAGGTGGAAGTGACCCATGTTTGTGTCATGCAAGACTTCAAATTCTGGGGAATGTTTTTTGTCAGTCTTACTTGCACTACTTGGATGGTTTGTGGGGTTGATGTAATTTTGAAGAACTCACAATTTATTTTATAGTTTTAAAATGAAAATGGCCATGAATATCTGAAAAATGTGTTTGAATCTGTAAAACTCTTGACAACATAGCAACTCAGGATTTAAATTCAAACCTGTTTATTTGATAAATAACTTCATCTGCCAACTATCAATAGTTAATATCAATAGTGTTCAGCGTAAAAAGGCATAACCTGAAGTGTGTGTTTTTCATAATAACAGCAGTTGCAAGTGTGTGAACCTTAGGGGCTGCAAAGTCTAATGATTTTCGCCATGATTTATTTTTGCTGCTTTGGAAAATTTGTTGAAAATATTGGCACAGCTCTAAAGACCATCAAAAGTACTGTTAAATTCCTGATCTGCTGCTAGCAGTGGGTATTTTTACATCCTTGAATGAGAACGGTGGTGCGTTGTTGGCTTTCTGCTTGTATGAATTTTTACATGTGAGCAATGTAAATTTGCTTTGCATGTTTCATGCTGCTGAATCGATGTTTTCCCCCCCAGTTTCGGAGAGTTAACAGCAAAATGAATTGATTCCCTCGGTTATGTGTCTTTACGTGTTTAGTGACTGTGAACTCCAGAAGAATTTCTTCTGGAGTGGCTTGTTGTTGGTGTTAAAGGAGGCACTGTTTTTGTTGCATCTCCCCAATAATGAGTGTCTGTTTTCATAGTTCAAAGTAGGAAAAGTAAACTTATAATTAAATATTATTATTATAACCATTACATGAAAAAAATCCTGAACTTAAAGTTTAGTCTTTTTAAAAACTTAAACAAAATCGTAGTGTGGAAGGAGTTTAAAGGCTTAATTGATTTGTATGTTGTTGATATACCAGAAGTTCTTATACTGAGGAGTATTTCTGCAATATGTATTATTATTATTAGTAGTCTGCATTTGACTATGGATGTTTTTGGCTTTATTAAAATGAAAGACCACTTAGTTTTGTCTGGCAGCCTGGAGCAGAGTTTATTTACTTCTCCTGTCCAGGTGGTTGTTTTTTAAAGTGTGTTTTGGAGCATTGTTCTGCTCACAGCCACATGACCTTCACTGGAAGCTCAGCTTTCTTTTAAAAGTTCAGCATTGTTATATTAAATTCTTTAAGATTCTTATACGGTCTTGCTGCCAAACACTTGTTCAGATTCTCCAAAGTCCAGAATCCTGAAACAAGAACTTGTTTGAGAAAAACACAGCGTTATAGCTGAAGTTTGGCTTTGGCTTGTTCAGGTGTGGTTTTGGTAAAATAAAGGGGTTTGTGTGCAAGTCTTCCTGAGCCTCCACGTCTCAGAGATGTTGGCGTTCATTAAAGTGGCGCGTGGTGTTGAAAGGTCAGTTTAGATCTGTGCAGCAGCTAATGGAGATGCTTTCTCCCACAGCAGAGCAGTCTTTCACTTCTGTCTTCGATCGAGTTTCTTCTTTTGGCTGCAGCACCACATTTCCTGGTAATATTGCATGTTGTGGAAACAGGAACTTGAGGGTCTCTGGGGAAACACATGTAGCCATGAGCCTTCACACTTGGCTTCATTTTTATGTCTGACCTTCCCAACCGCTTTGGTGTTGCTTCTTCACTCATTAACCCTGACAACTTGATTTGGCTGGGGGATTGTCACAGGAAAACTAAGATATATTAAGTTCTATACTGTAAAACAAAAAAAAGAATTACGTTTGAAGGTGTAAGTGTTGCAGGTTTTAATCTATACATGTTCTCAGTTCTGTAAACTACTTCTCTTTTCTGCTTTAACACCGTCTTAGCAGCTTCACTCCATCACTGTCAACCTCATGTTGGTTTTACAGTTACATGCAAAAGTTTGGGCATCCCTGATTATTTTCAAGATTTTTCTCTATAAATCATTGTTTGTTTGGATCATCAATTTCAGTTAAATATATCATATAGCAGACAAACACAGCGATATTTGAGAAGTGAAATGAAGTTTATCGGATTTACAGAATATGTGCAATAATTACTTAAATGAAAATACGCAGGTGCATAAATTTGGGCACCCTTGTTGTTTTGTTGATTTGAATACTTTTAGCAATAATTATTGGAGCACAAAATTTGTTTTGTAAGCTCATTG
>JAVQJG010121904.1:0-13197 GCA_036024015.1 Craterocephalus amniculus
CCCCCCGGATGAGTTGGCTGATGTGGCCGTGGAGAGGGAAGTCTGGGCTTCCCTGCTTAGGCTGCTGCCCCCGCGACCCGACCCCGGATAAGCGGAAGAGGACGGTACGGTACGGTAATCTCTGACCTCTAACATCAACAAGACATTCTGGTCCAGACAACTGCTGCCAACTGGATATTTTCTCTTCTTCAGGCCATTCTCTGGAAACCCCAGAGATACTTGTGCTCTTGTTCTTTTGGATACAACTATCATTTATGATTAAATGAAATTTAAATATATTTAGTACGGAAGGTTAAGGACATTTGTGTTAGGTGCATTATTTCTTTGGCTCCTGGTAATAAATCTTATACTGATGGAAAGTTTGTTCCTCTTTCAAATGGAGACACATTTGTAAGTAAAACGTATTTGCGGGATGGGCAGCAGAGTTGAGTAAGTGGGTCCCCACATGAAAAACTGCTATTCAGACCTTTTAGTTGCTGCTTGATTGTTGGTTGTTTAATCAATCAGCCTTTTGATTGAAAACAATTTTCATGTTGCCCCAGAAACCTTTAACCAGGCTTCGGACCGGTCTTTTGTCCTGGGCCAGTCTATATGCTGTGGAAACACCTGCAAACTAAATCGGTGCCACCTTTGAGGTTGAGGTAGCAAAAGCTGTCTCCAGGAGCACAAGTCGCCACAAGAACATACACACATATTCATCTACTGACACACATCATCACCCCGATTTGAAATTATAATTAACATTTGATGTGAACACGATTTCCTCCGTGACTGACGATCAAACTGCGGAAATGATTAACACATCATTAGTGTGACACATTCAACACATCCGGGAACCGTATCCAAGGAGATCTTTATTCATCTCACACAAAGAAACATTCAACATTTTTGTTGATTAAAGTCCACGATGTAGGCCTACTAACATTGCCTCGGCTGTCCTTATGTGCATGTTCTCCAAAATTATTGCTTTATGTTCATAAATTGAAATTACCTACATCTGGAGCCTTTAACTGTTGTTTTTTGGGGGGGCAATGAACATGAGCCAAATTTTTACCTCCTCCACTGTCATCATGTCCCAGTCTCAAAGTCTTTTGTTTTCAGGTGTGCTTTCTACTCTGACTCCTCAGGTAAAGACTTGGGTCAAGGTGTAGCTGGCATCTAGGCCTTCAGCCAGTGTTTTGAGGGTAATTTGGATGGCTATATGGCTGGCCACTGCTCCCTAACATCCACAAGAAAAGTAGCACTCACATTATCAGCATGAACAAAGAACGAATGTGTAATTTTAGGCCAGGTGGTGGGGATGAGTTGAGAAATGAAAATTTGGCTTATTTTTGTCTGACTCAGCCCTCACAGATGGCCACTTCTTCACCAAATATGGGCTCCAAAAATGGCAAATTAGCCATTTATATTGTTTCAGGTTATTTGATTTGATGTTTTTGCATCTACGTCAGGGCAGTTTCTGTGATCTCTGAGCTAATCGTGGTTTTGTCTGTGCTTTAGCTTTGCTTTAACATGGAAAAGTACCTGAACATGTCCTACAGGGCTGCTGCCAGCAGGTTTTGGATGTGTCCTGCTGCAGCACACCTGCATCAGATTGTTAGGTCAACATGCTTGGGCAGCATAGGACAACATACAGGACGAGACTGGAGCTGGACATCCCTGATAATAATTGCTCCTTTTTGTCTGTTTTATCTTTTATTTTTAAAAGCAACACTACTAAACTTTTGAAGATTTTCACACTTTTATTTTAAAAGGCATTAAAACAAAGAATTAACAGATTTTTAATGCCACAAAAGCCAACAAACTCTGCATGCTCTACATGTTCTACTTGCTTTTAGCTATGCTAGTAATCTTTCATCATGATCTTCACCTGCAAGGCCATAGCCAAATATAAGTGTAGTTTTAGTGTATACGGTTTAAATTTCGGCCACGGCTAATATGACAATTATAGAAATAAATATGAATTTTTACGGACACATCGATGCATTGGCTGAACATCGGTTTCGGCCGATGTTTGTCCTGTTAACGGACATCGGCCAATAAAAATAACATTTGCCGACGTTTAATTGGGCCATGAAAATAATCTTCTCATTGAGTTAGTTTTTGTTTATTAAGCTAAAACCAATCAAATAATTTTGTGGGGCAGTGTACTGAAACAATCTTTTCATTGATTAACAGTCCCAGGTTTTTGAAGAATAACTTATTGTTATAACTAATGTCAACCAGAAAGTACCATTAAAGGTCGTTTCTGTTTCATGGGTCTGATTGAATTTGTGCTTATTGAAGGAGTAATGAAGAGCTGAAGGACTTGTATTTTTCCGTGGTACAAAAGAAGTAATAAATAATAAAAGATGAAACATCAGCCATTGGCCAGGATGTAATGTCAAACATTGGTATCTGCCCAGAATTTCACAATCGGTGCATCCAATATTCATTTTTGTATTTGGGATAAAGTGCTACATCAGTTATAAATGTGATACATACAGTCACCCTGGATAACATCAGATGCAATTTGTTTTTAAAAAAAATTCCAAGACAAGGTCTCGACTTAGAGAAGATGCAGGGAATATTAACAAAAAGGAGTTGTGCATCACCTGAAATATGCAGAAAGAAGCTGAAGATTTCTGCTTCATCATTATGTGTGAGCTTTTCATTTCTGCAATTGACCTCTTCTTCCCAGTCTTTCCCTTTCTGCTGTCACCATCTGTGCCCCAAAATGACAAACAGCACCCGTCGCTTCCTCCCCCACGCTGCCAAGGCACAAAACAGCACGGAGCTGGAGCACGGCGACGACAGTGGTGTCGCAGCCCAGAAAATACACACCGGTGATTGCTGGATTTGCGTCATGAGATGACAGATACTGCTGAATAACACAGCAATTTTAGACAGTTAGTAAGGAAAGATTATTTTTATTCTAAGAAAATCTATATGAGTCATAATTGAAAAGCAGAAAATTATCCTGTTTTCTGCTTTTCAACAAAAGAAGATATGTTTTAGAGTTGATTGATCCTGCTGACAGACCGACAACTATGAGGAACTTTAATGCCTCGTCTTGGTTGAGAAAAAAAATACATCAAATACATTAAAAAAAGTACAAGATAGAGTATTTTTGTTCACCATTTATTGTCTATAGTTACATGCATACTTGCTTACAATTTAGTGTGCAATACACAGTTTTACTTACCAAAAGTCTATACACAATTCATTTCTCACATTTTCAACACATTGATGATGTTTTCTTACAAGCCAGAAGCCATAGATACACAAGAATAGTCCTTACCGGAAATGAGATGAGCACTTTAAGCGGCAAAAATATGACCAGGAGTTTGTTGGAGACGGATAGGATATGTGATATGACCCGTCAGAGATGTTTCACACCTGCGACTTGTTTTGTTTCCATACAAGTACAAAGAGGCGTTCCAGTGTTCACAGACCAACTTCCTTGTATTGGTAACTGTAATTTATTTCTTGAACACAGATTTAAAATTCTATACTAGCAACCAATAAAAAAAAAGAATGATGGACATAGTTGGACATTACAGATGATGTTTTTTTCTAAATTTTCTGGAAATAGCATGGACTTATCTGATTACATGGCAGTAGCCATGTTTACATGAAACTTTTATTCCTCTTTAATTTGGAATTTATTTTGGAATTTAAGTCTAAGCAAACAGGCTCAAACCGCGTCTGTTCAGGTGAAAGTCACATTTCATGCTAGGGGCTAGCTGCTGCTTCATGACTAATCTAAATCAAGCACAAATGGTTTTTATTACGACGTTTTCTCATGTTGTTGGAAAGAAATGAAGCATTTTTCGTACTTCCGGTAGACGTAGGTACGTAGCCTATGTTGCATTACGTCACTTCCGCCATCCTACCAATCAGAGCCCTTCCCAAACCCTGGCTTTAAAGCGGAATTAAGAAAACGTGTTGTCCATGTAAACCTTCATTCGAAATTAATATTTCCATGTAAACCTGAAGGACAAGATTTTGATTCTGAATTAATTAATTCGGAATTTTAGAATCGGAATTAGAAAACCCCATGGAACCGTGGCCAGTGTCATGCATCTTCCGGTTACATTTCTGGAAGCTGCAGTGAAATATGCTGATTAAATTGTTGTCCCAAACTACTCCTAAACCCATCATGTTGGTTTCTTCTGCAAAAGGGGGCCAAAGATTACTCCAGTCTAACAGAGTTTTAAGTTTACTGGCCAAGATTTAAACAGACTTCACAAATCTTTTCTCAAAATCATACGAAGTATATACGTAAAAATCAAAATTCTTTGCAAAACTTTACAAGTATTGATGAAACTTTGATAGAGTTGGGACAAAATGGTGAACTGCATCCCATCCTTGCCTGAGAATTCTTAGGCGTTAGCGGATTCTACTTTTATACCACATTTTGGAGCCATTACCTGTCACTGTTTCACCTGTTGATTGTTTAATCTTTCAGAACAGTGTGGCTTAAATATCCTGTTAACTCTTCTCACTTTGAGTGGTACAGCATTCGATTCTAGATTTTTGAAAATATTTTTTTAAATACAAAGAAGTTGGTCCATGAAAACATTTCAAGTCTCAAGATTTCTATAAAGTGTGCAGAATTTAAAAAACGCTTCACATAATGAAGACCAGATTTGACTTTTTGTCTGGAGTTAATTTTTTTCACACAGATTAAAGTTTGAATTTTCCATGTTTTGGGTGTTGATGATTCTTCCGTTCACAGATGCTGAGTAATGATTGTTGAATGCATATTTACGGCTCCTGCACAACAACACAAGCACAGAATAAACCAGCAGAACAATCAGAGCTGGGTCACAGTTTGGGAATTGTAGCAGATTGTATATGTTAAACTCCTCTGTTACACTAAAAACTTATTTTCTTTTTTCTTAAATTTACACAGCTCTGTGGCAAATCCACATTCCAGCTGTTCAAATGTGCTTATATCATACTTGAATAAGGACGTCCACGAATGCAAGCCTTGTCACAATCCCAGAACCCTTTTCAAAACGATCCCGGAGGAGAACAAGAACCTTATTGTGTCATCCAGTCCTTAATCCAGATGTGATTTGTCTACAACTGTGTGTACCTGCTGAGTGAGTCGTTTACACAGCTTTTGTGTTTTTATGCAAATGCAAAAACATCTACCTTTGAGCCTTGTTCAAAATAGTGGTGTCGTATGTGATAAAGCGACATCGTAAAATCTCTAGCTTAAAAACGAGATATGCAACACACCTGCCCACTGGTCTCTGATTGTTGAATTTTCAGTTAAATTAGGGTGACACGTAAAAGATTGTAGATAGAAAGTGATTAAAAAGAATCTATCAATGAAATAAAATTAGAGGATATTAGTTATGGAAAAGCAAAACCTGATGGAAATCACTGGACGTGGAGCACTTCAGGAAACATGTGTTTAGGTCATTTATAAAACAGAACATAGTAGATGGATTTCAACAAAATCAGAAACAACTCGGAAGTTTCCATAAGTATAAACAAAATGTACTTCTCATGCATGAGCAACACTTCACTTCCCAAAATGCGTTACCATTAAAGTAAAAGTTGACACTTATAAAAAAACTAGAAAATGTCCACAAATCGTCTCTCCTCGGGGGAAATCTGAGACAAAGAATAAATGTGCAAAAATGTAACTTCGAATCGTATTTGTTGGAAAAATAAATCGGGCTCATTTGTAACTGGGCTCCTCTCACACAATACATCTGGCATCTCCCTTAAAAACCCTAACATAAAGCAAAGAGCACAACCCACTGCAGCACATTTAAAAAATAAAACAAAGGAAAATCACGTTATAAACACACTACAGTCCAGTCAGTTCATACCGAGGATTAGTCAAACCTATGCTGAAGAGAGATAAGAGGTTATATACTGTATATTACTTCTGCAAGTCTCTTACACGTATGTATTTATAGTTCACGGAGCTTTCGCGTAGAGAAGTGCTGAGCTGGGGTCACCAAGAGCAAGCGAGGCCACGAGATAGGGCGGCGACCTCACACACGGCGACTCAGGATGATGAGCTGTGTGAGCGTGACGCCGGGTGTGTTCAAGAGTAGAAGTGTTTAGAGAAGAGCACAGCACACAGTCTCTGGCTGAGATGTTCCAGTTGATGACTACAAAAGATCACAAACTTAAAGGAAAAGCTCCTTCGCTGGCTTTATTCGATGCAGTGATATGGAGGCGAGTTAAACCCCGAAAAAGGCTGGTGGTGTGCGATCCCGAGCCCGTTTACAACTGGGCGGGCGGCGTCTTTCTTCACAGTTTTCTACACTATCTCAAAGGGAGAATTATAGTATGTCACAACCTTTAACGTGCAAGCTGGAGATCTGCGCTGACTTCTGGGAGTTTGTCTTTTTGTTAAAAAAAAATAAAGTTTTACCCACATTTCTCTGTGTTAAATCACTACGACTAAAACAAATTTTTCTTAGACATAGTTTTAATTTTAAACTGCATATTCAAAGAATGTGTTTGAGCTTTTGTATCGAAGAGGCCACTTTAGTGTCTCTTCAATGTTACATATCTTGTTCGTGTATTTAAAAGGTCTAAAGGGTGACTAATTCATAAGTACACAACATAAGAAGTTTTTGTTTCCCACAGTGTGCCATGTTCCTGAACTGTTCAAAAAAGCCTTGTTTCTTTTGCTTTAATTGTCTACCGTAACACACAATTCCTGGCTGCCGAGGAACAAATGTGTCACACTTTAAAGAAAGAATGAGTCTGCAGCTCACACATCCCTATATTTGTCTAATTTAGGAAACAATCGGAAAAGAAAAAAAAAATGGAAAAAGGGTCTTAAAATGACAGGATTGTTTCAGACTCTCTTTAAATTTTTTTTACAGTTTTTTTTACATCTATTAAAGAGTTTACATTGAAATAAACAAATTGTAAATGGGAATAATTTGGGATTTTACATTATGATTCATGGATAAACAAACATTATGTAAATGACTGGGTGACATTATTCACTACTTTTTTTCAGATCCAGATTATTGATGCTGTGTTTGAACTAATTTCTTAAAACAAAATCTGCATTGATGGGCTTAAAATGAGGAAAGCATGTGGTTAGTTTCCTCTTAAAGCTTAGATACTTAAGCTGGATATCTATTTTTTTTTTGTGGAAACTATACCTTTAATTTCTGTATTTTTAAGGTAACAGGGCAGCTACAGTTATCATCATCAAGCAAGCACAACAGCTGGAATCTCCATCACAGAAAATGTAGGCACCGACTGCAGACCAGACTCCTAAAATATCAGCGTCACTTACTGAGAGAGTGCGTGTTTCAAAACCAGGCACAACCTGGAAAAGCACAGCAACCTGCTAATAAGCTAACATTTTCCCTGATTCTCCTGACCTGTTTCCATAAAATTCTTTCTCAAAATTTGGCAGATAAGTTAAAATTGCACTATGATTATTCTTTCTTGTGCTATACCATGTGTTTTGTAAACACATTGCCCCCATATTCACCAGGGGGCCCGCCTACTCACAGCTTGAAAGCCTGTAATATTGCTAATAATTACCACTCCGATGTGTAGGAAGAGAGAGGCTGGCGTGTTTGTTTTTCACAGCTCTGTGTTTGGAGTTAAAAATGAGCAGATGGGGGCGGGAGCCTGCGGAAAATGAAGGTGAGCGTTTGTTGTGCTGCACACCGTGGCGTGGTGAGGCATGTTAAAAACCTTCGGGGGTTTTCAATTCAAGGAGGAACCTGCCGCTCAGTGCAGACGTGAATCGATGCGTGGCTGACGTTTGGGTTTTTGTTACAAATGTTAATGATGGACATTTAAACGTACCAGATCCCTTCGCTTCTAGCTCAGCGTCACATTTCTCCCCACTTACACTCTGAAAACTCCATCCACCAAACCCCCTTTATGTTTTAGTCAGACCACTCGTTCTCGTCCAGCTCGGAGTCGTCGTCAGACTCGCTGTACTCCACCGCGATGCGACGCGACAGGATGGTGGCCACGTCGTTGCCCACGGGCTCCCGCTTGGCCTCCTGCTCCCTCTGCTCCTGCACTTTCCTCAGCTGGATACCTGTAAGGGAGGAAGAAAGGAGGCAGTGAGGAGGAAAGGAGACTCACCGGAGGTTTGGGACAGTGCAGCTCCCATTTGGTTTTACAACCCCAATTTACCCTAAAAAGTTATTAAAAGTAAAAACAGAAAAACTTTTACAACTGTCATTTTGTTCTCAATAGAGCATAAACAACATATCAGATGTTGAAGCTGAGACATTTTACCATATTATGGAAAGCAGGAGCTCAATTTGCATCTGAAGAAAGCTGAAACTAGGGCAGATTTGTTAAATGACTTAAAAGTTATGCTTGACAACTTTCAAACTTGCTGCTAAATAACAAAGACATGTTAAAGTTTGCATGATTAGCAAAATTTAAACCAGTTTTGATCAAAATAATCAGTTTTCTTTCAACTAATGAAACGATTCCTTAGAGCTGCTTATAGAAGAATGGAATTAATCAGCACCTTTTGTTAATAAAAGAGGATGAATGTAAATAAAGATCAGTTTGAATCGAGAATCGATACAGAATCAAATCTTTACCCAAAGAATCAGAATCGAATTGAATCGTCAGTTGCTGCAAGATTCACACGCCTAGTATTTTACAAGCTTTTTTAGGGGATTATTGTGTCTTTCCCCCCTCATGTTGATAATTATTAATATATTACACAAACTCAAATCAAAAAGTTGACACGTCTTGTCTTGGGAATCTCCAGTTTGCATTATCTCTACTCCGCCGTATTAATCTGCATGGAAGCCAAAGCCAAGTGACACTTCTTCTGCTAACTGGTTTATCTGGCAGATCTTACTTATTCATACCACTCATTGTTAACCTGAGGCGGCCATGTTGGTTCTGTCTTCCCCAACCCAGGGCTGCATAGTGTTCTGCACCGAAAAATCCCAAGCAGCCCCATAAAGACCACAATATTTAAGATAAACGCTGTGTAAGAGTTGCAGATGCGAGCCACAGGACTCTAGTGTGGACTTTTAAAAACTGATCTGAGTTAATAAATTTTAATCAATCAGTGGTTTTCAGACTTTCTAACAATGACAGGCAGGCAGCTGTGGGCGATGAAGGCATAAACAAGCACCGTTTCCTGGATCTCTGTCCCCGTGTTAAAATACAAAGGTTACAGCGATTAGAGCTGCACGTACAGGAGGCGCGCTGGCTGCTTGGGAAACGGCCTCAGCTGGTCGTGGCTGTAAATTCTTTGTTTATTCAGCACAGCAGGAAGCGTTTCTCTCAGAAGTACGGCTTGAATCTGAGTTGGTTTGTTTATTTTATTTAGTGTGATGTGGAAGAAGAGTATGAAATGTAGACAAAGCTTTTGGTTTGAGAGAAAAACCTACTAATTTTAGAAGCAGGAGCCGATTATGTCGGGGTTGTACAGTGTTATCCTTTTATTTTCAGTCTTGTGTGGAAAATGCCTGAGAGGACAGAGCCATGGTAACATTCAGAGCCACCACTGCAGCCGACACTCCAGTTCATTTGCAAACTACTCATTTAACCAAACATTGACAGCGACTCACAAAAGGTCCCATTAAATCCCACTCTGGGTGCCTGGCTTCTACTCTGATTAAAAACATCTGATAGTCTGGCATATCTCTGGGACAAAAAACACTCCAAAGCCTTATAATTTAAAGATCTTACGCCAGATTCAGTTTTGCTGTTGACCAACTAGTTTTCCCACAGTCACATGACCAGCGATCAGTGAAAGGAGGCTTTGTTGGGTGGCTTACTGGCTTCTTAAAGCACGGGAGCCTGACCTGTGAGATGATGAGAGCAGCCATGTTCAGTCTCGGCGTGGCCCGGCCCGCCGTCCTCGGTCTGACGTTTTCCTCTGTCATCAGAAGAACATCTGCATCTGAAGGGAAGCGGGTCATTTTCTGGCTCTGGAGGATCCCCAGCCTTTCCCCGCTGCACCCTCCTTTGATCTCAGCAGGTTTTTCAGAAATCAAAGGCATGATACAAACGGCTGCTCTCTTTCCCTTCAAGTTTCAAAGTAGCTGCTTTGTATGAGATGGATTAACGCGCTGAAACAGTAACACCCCGTTTTAGTTTGCCTGTCTGTAATTTAAGTGGCTAACGCTTGTTTATAAAGTCCACACAATTCGATTCGCAGTAATAAGGTGACACAAGAATGTTTGGTCTTGTACGGACGTACATATGAACGTGTGAACATGCACATGATTCGCCTTGGCGTGCTAGATTAGTGTTGTCAGTAAATGAGGAAAAAGGCTTCCATGTAGGGCTGGGCGATGTGAAATGCACTTTTATTAAGGATCAGAAGCACATGTGCATTAAAATATTTGATTAAAATTAAAGTATATGTGTATTAAAATAATGAAAAATAATTTTCAATGACACAGTTGTGCACAATGCTAAAAAAGATGTTTTTAACTCAAAACAGGCTAACTCGATATAAACGATATGCCTTTATTCTATATCTTGTGTGACAAAATCTCGATAAATCGCCCAGCTCTGCTACCATGGTTACATGGACACAGGTATCGGATTAAAAGCCCTATCGGAACAAAAACATGCCAGACGGAAGATTCTGATCCGATCACACATTGCGATTAGGGTGTGGTGCAAACATGTGTCTTGATATTTTAAAAGAATTTAAAATAATGAAGGGATGAGTTAGACGGAAATGAATGTGCACACGCAGCACTGTTTACCTCAGAAACCACGGTTTCTTCTTCTGCTGCTGTTTCTGGGAAAGTCCAGCACTTCTACGTATCAAAACGCAGATGATGGTCAGATGAACCTGATTGAAGAAATAAAACCCCGTAAACAGCACATGACCACATAGTTGTCGCTGTTATTTATTTTTTCATATATTTCTTTTTTTAATTTTCAAGTTTCTTAAGTTAAATGAGCAGAAGAGCAGGTGTGTATTCAGGAGACATAGCGTCCACGTGCCGCGTGGGCTTGTTTTGTCCGAACGCTGTGTGAAGCCGCGAGCTGCAGATGAATTTTCCCTCGGAGGGTAGCGTTTCACTGTCGTCGTACGGCTCCTGTCATGCTCAGGGGCTCGCTTACAGGAAGAGTCTAAGGTGGCTTTCGTTTCTGGGCCCCTGCAGAGACATCTGTCCACTTAAGTGTCAGCCTCGCATTTTATTGCTGCCTCAGTTTTTCTTCCCTCTGAGCCGTATGAAAGCAGATAAGCATCGTTCACGTGCAGATTTCTCCTTTCTCTGCATTTCCTGTGATGAGCTGAACGTGTTGATCCAGCGTGGGGGCACCTGTCGGAAGCAGACGGGAGGGGGGAGGACTACAGGTGGAGGGTTGATGATCTCGCTGGACACCTGAGCACCTCTCCCACACAGGCCTTTTGTCTTGCATTGTCATGTTTTATTTAGCACCAGGGCAGTACTGTAAAATAATTTATTACATACAAGCAGGAAGCATCCAGCCTCCACACAGTTGTTACAGATTTGGCATCCATTATTCAGCTGTGGGGGCCGGAAAGCTGAAAACTACAGAACACGGTGTTCTGTCGGAATTTGCTGAGTCAGCACCGTGGCAGAAGTACTACGGGAGCTAGCATCAAGACCTGCAACCTCTTTAAAACCTGTTTTGTTGACATGTCTTCTAGTGTCATGACTAAAAAATTACATCTCAATTCACAGTGAATTGCAGCTGAAATACGAACTTAACTTGGTGTCAAACTTTGCATTGAGTTCACTATTGCATGATATGACAACATCCATGATGGGGTCCTCTGTGTTCGATCTGTAGCTTTGTGTAGTCTGATTCCCACGGTCGATGTTTCTGTTTCTGACTGGTGTTACTAGAAATTCCAAGTGTTGCTTCTTGGAGAAGAACAAAGTCAGGGGATTTCAGTTCCTGCTGAACCTGTTAAAAGCAGGAAAGGGAAGAGTAAAATGTCGATGTGTGACGCAGCGGGGTCAGACAGAAATGGCTGTTTGTGTAAACCTGTGAGAGAGGAGGTGCTGTACCTGCAAACTGAAGCGGACTTCTCGATTACAGGATGTGTAATGTAGGATGTAGACTGTTTTATGTTGATTGTAATCAGGGAAATGAGAAGATAAATATCACATGTGGATGGACCAGCTGAATAATAATAATAATGAAGATGTTTGCTTTGCTCCTAAGTATAACTAAGACTGTGAGGGAGATCTGAATCATTATACTCGTCTGAAAAACAAATATTCTAACCTGCTAATCAGCTTGGCTGGTGAACAAAGCATCGCTGGCCTGGATTTTTTAAAATTTACAGCAAGCAGTGAAGCTCGCGGTGGTGAACTTTCCAACCAGCTGAGCAATGCAGAGAATTATGGAAAAGCAATCTAATGTCCCAGCTGGAAAGGAGCTGCGGAGAGGCCGGCAAGTTTTATCGTTTAATTGCCTCCCAGATGTTGGGCTGACATAAAAATAAAAAAAACACACAAGTAGACAAGGCACAGGTGACTTTTAGCTTTTTATTTATCGTCAAAAATAGATATAATAATTCATTTATTCCTGTAAGCATTAAACTTTTAAATAGGGCTGGGCGATATGCCCAAAATATTATCACGATATATTTTTCCCATATTGATCGATATCGATATATATCACGATAGTTTAATAATGATGCCGGTTTGAAAAGTAACCTGCCCCCATCAGGCCGCTAACTGAGAGGTCGACAACGAGCTTCTTCCACAAGCCATCTGCCTGCCTAAGGCTGCACACATTATAGAAAAATAATGGAAATATTGAAAAATGTAGAAATGTTGATTTATATTAATAATTACTTATTTTATTTATTATTTCATTTTATCTATTTTATTATATTCTTAATATGATATTTATCATTATATAATAATACTTGCACATACTTTTAGGAAGTCTACATAGACTCTAGACATTATTAAGTTTAGTTCCAGCCTCATAGATGAATGTAAAAGCGTGAAATAAACTGCTGGTTTTATTGTGAGAAGCTGAACTTCATGCTTGGATGAGACATGGAGAAGTTATGACGTTAACTCCTAATGATTACGTTGATATTAGTGTCTTAAATCAGACTCGTTGGGAACTATTTTCTCCCGGAATCTGTATAAATAGTTTTAGTTTTTAGAAGATGGCTGTGAAAACGGCGTAACTGCTGGAGCATTAATGTAGAGAAACACACTCCGCTTCCCCGCTGCAGGGTGACGGCAGAGCGGCTCTGATCCTGCA
>JAVQJG010121933.1:0-14816 GCA_036024015.1 Craterocephalus amniculus
AGATAGATAGATAGATAGATAGATAGATAGATAGATAGATAGATAGATAGATAGATAGATAGATAGATAGATAGATAGATAGATATTTACACATATGTACATATGTCTATAAAATTGAACTAAACATATTGTTGTTTGGTCGTCTGAGACGTGTGAAACTTCTTAGTGAGTCAAGGTCTAGTTTCACTTGATTGTCAGTTTCTGTAATCAATTTATCAAGTTTTCCAGGAGATTCAAATGTTCATTGTATCATGTTCTTGACTAATTCTGAGAGTTGAACAGACTGTTGCACCTGTGATGTCTAAAGGAATGAAATGATGCTGGTAGGCAAACTTAATTAATCGTTTACAAAGTATTACAGAGAAACTGAGACATAAACGAAGACATTTGCAATTTTTATGAAATGAATGAGAAATATGAAGCAGTTTTGATCAACTGGCAAATAGTTTGGAGATGTGTCTACTGTTTTGAGTAGATGATTTATGTTTAGGAAATGAGCCAAACCTATGATAAATAATCAAAATGATTTGCAAAGATAAACAGAGACATTGAGAAAAATGCTAAAAACTTTGAAATTTTATGAAATGAATGAGAAATAAAATTATGTTGTGAACAACTGACAAATGGTTTGGAGACTTGACCATGTAGTTTTGAGAATGTCATCTCGGTTTCAAGAAATGAGCCAAACCTACGGAGAAAAACTGTAAATCACAACTTATAGTCTCAAAACTACAAGGACGACCTCCAAACACTTTGGCAGTTGTTCACAACACAACTGTGTTTTCATTCATTCATTCATTCATTCATTCATTCATTCATTCATTCATTCATTCATTCATTCAGATGTTTTTGAGCTAAACTGATGGTGATTCCAAGTCTTGCGGTTGTTCTCTCCATAACATCATTTCATTCTGTAAGTCATCACCTGCACATCAGGCTGTTCAGCCGTAAACGTCAGGAGCATAATGCCATGAAAAATCAACAGCAGATAAGAATCTCTTTGATAAACAAACATTTGATGTTCAGAGAACAGGAAATGACAGTCAAGTGAAACCAGATCTTGACCAACAAAGACGCAGTTTGATTGCGTTGCAATAGAGGAGCAATGGTTTCTGCGTGGGGATTGTAAGACTTCTCCCGCCTCCTTTTTCCATCTTATTTTAAGTTGCTTGAGAAATATTTTCATTATTTGTTTGTAAAAAACTTAGTGGTATGGGTAACCCGGGACTTCAGTCCAGGACTGTCATCACTTATGGAGGGTTAAAGGATGACTCAGCAGATTGATCTTCAGTAGACTCTCAGAAAGCTGCAGGTCTGCTGAAACTCTGCTGCTTAAAATCAAAATGAAAACATTTCTTCATGTCATTTTACTAATTTATTTTACTCATTTTACTAGTTTATTTTTCAGGTTTGTTTCCTCTGAAACTCGCTGTGATGCCTCCCACGATCTTGTCTCATATGTTCAGGTGTTGTTTTATAAAAACGTAAAAATAAAGACGTACCGCGGCTGACGGACCAAACTGTCCACGTTTCTCCTGTTTCACTAACATTCAACAAGAAAGACTCATGAAAGATAAGCTGAGGGGAAATCACGGTGTGACTCAGACTTTTTGTTTATTTTATCTGCATTTTACCGGATCCAGTTCACCCAGAAACAGCCTGAGATACCAGACATGGTTTGATATGAAGCTCAGAGCAACAGAGACATTTAGTAAGAACGTCTATTTTCTGAGAGGAAACTACCGGCACAGAAAGAAGCAATTTGCTCTTTATCACAGAAAATGATTGGACAGCTGAAGGAAATAAATAGATCTGACTTTTCAGAAATAAAAACTTCCTTTGAAGAATTTGTTCTGGCTTTTATGACAGAATGCAGATTTTTTTTTCAGAAAATTAGATTTCTGACTTTTTAAAATCAGAATTCAGATTTTTTTTTAAATCATAAAGACTTTTTTTTACATAAATTCAATTTTTTTTGTCAGAATTCTGATTTTTTTAAAATTAGAAATTCTGACTTTTTAATGTTAAAATTCTGACTTTTTTGATTGAAAATTTGATTGTTTGATTTTTAGTTTTAGAAAAATTTTTCGATTTTCTTTAGTTTCTGGGGAAAAAGTTCAAATTTCGGACTCTAATGTCAGAATTCTGATATTTATCTCAGAGTTCTGACTTATTTCTCAGAATTCAGTTTTTCCCTCAGTGGCTCTGATGAAAGAAGAAAAGGGGAAACGTAACGTGGATCAGTCTCTCATCAGGGACAAACTTTGTCTTAAAAAGTCTGATATAAGGTGAAAGTCGCTCGTGTTCAGGATTTTTGTTCCAACGAATGTTTGCGATAAAACTGCTGCTTCGTAACTAAAAGAGAAACAGTTTTTCAGGACGGAGGAGACTGAAACCTGGTCCATCAGCGAAAACTAAACAGACTAAATGTGTGTCAGTCCAAGTTCAAAGAAGACAGGAAGTCACATGACCTGCGAGGGCTGAAGCTTCAGCGCTAGGATGGAGGACGAAACAGCTGAGTCAGTCTGCGGCGTCCCACAGGGACTCGCTCTAGGACCCATGCTGTCTGTTTTCAGGTTTCCAGTTCAAACGTCTCTCTTTGTGGAACTAAAAAGTTTAAGTTAGAACAGGAACCAGTAAAGTTTACGAGGACATTCTGGCCAATCAGGAGGCTCCAAGGTGACTGAAGGGTTACTGGGAACTGGTCCCACTGAACCACAGGACCTGGACCAGAACTGGATTTATGATAAACGTGGCTGTGCAGCAGTTCTTGGTGACTCTCACCCAATTAAACAAGACCCAGTGCTGGTGCCAGAGCTTAGCTGGTCCGACTCTGCTGCTTCAAAAGAACCGGTTCTGTTTCCACTGAGGCCCCTTTTGGACCGAGCTGGTTCCAGTGCTGGTTCCGAGCCAGAACCAGACTCAGCACTGGTTCTATCCTGGCACCGACTTTTTCTTGGGCCAGAGTTAGAACCGGATCACGTAACGTCCGGGGCTACCTGGAGGCGGGGCTACACTGGGGCGGGGCTATATGGGGCGGGGCTATATGGGACGGGCCTATGTGGGGCGGGGCTACATGGGGCGGGGCTATGCGGGGCGGGGCTACGTGGGGCGGGGCTATGTGGGGCGGGGCTACATGGCCACAATGAGTGATGCCATGGGGTATGAAAGATCGGGCTGTGCTGCATCATCACGTCATTTTCATCCCAGGCGCTGCGTGTTTGGTTTGTCGGTATCAGATTACGATATATTTGGGCTGTTTTTGGGGATTGCGGCAAACGTTGCAGCTTTACTTCTAAACAACCAATTATTCTGCAGCAGTTGTTGTGTTTGTGCTGACAACATGAGTCGTTCCACACCCGAACAGAGATTCTGTCTGGAGGCCGCTTTTCCATGCTTGGAAATTAGAAAGACTGCTTTCTTTTGAAGCTAGAAGTAAAAAACTGTCAAATTTGGAGACAGTCGTCTACTTCTGCGCTGATGAACATCTGTTTTCTGTAGTGGAAAGTGAGGGTTTCACAGTAGATTAAATAAAGTAGTGATGAAGTTTCTAACGTGTAAAAACTTGAAAAGTGTTTTTTGGGTAAAGCATTTTATTCTAAACCCTTATTCTGCCAGATTTTACAGCCCGTGTCTGCTCTTCCCAGTTTAAATGGACTGTTTAGACCAGGGATCTTCATCCTGGTCCTCAAGGGCCGGAGTCCTGCAGGTTTTCATGCTGTCCCTGCTGCAACACTCCTGACTCAAATCAGTTGGTAATTAGCAAAAGTTTGCAAGGCTTGTTTAAGTCTGAGTCATGTGTGTTGCAGCAGAGACACCATGAACACCTGCAGGACTCCGGCCCTCCATCAGGATTGAAGATCCCTGGTTTAAACTGAATGCATCAGTTATTTTAATATTTATTTCATATTTTACAAAGAAAAATGTTCAGATTTAGATTTTGCTGATCAGAATTTGCAGCTTCAGAAATTAAAAAACTCGGAAAATTAGAATATTGTTTGAAATCAATAAAAAATGGATGTCAGGCCTCTGGCAGTAAAATCCTGCATCTGTTCTTACATAAGATGTGTTGGTTTCACCTTTTATGTTGAATTACCTGAATAAAACTAGCTTACAGCATATAATCGGTATATATAGCTGTACATACAGATTTCCGCTAGCTGTCAGGAGGCACATAGAAACAAAAATGTTTAGTTTGTTTTTAATTATTTTCTAATGTTCAAGAAACAATAAACTAACCACAAAAGAGAAAGAGAACAGTAATAAGACCTTTATTCTATATTATTTTAGTCATAGTGCCTTATATTATTATTATATCTAATTTTATGTACTCTTGCATTTTTTTATCCATGTACATTAATTTGTCAATTCTTTATACATATTCATGATAATCACTGAAATGTTTGCTCTGTCAAATGGTAGGAAAGTAGGAAGACAGGTTAAGAGTTTTTTAATTTGAGGTTTTCTGAATCTGCAAATCCTGATCAGCAAAATCTAAACAAATAAAAGCTGAAATATATTGATTTTCAGACTATTTTCCTATGTGTACATTTCATCTTTGAAGTTCACTTACAGAAAAGCAGCACTTTTTCAGGATATTCTTATTTTCCGAGTAGTTCCTGTAGTACAGGCGACCAAATACGTGATGTCCTCGTGTGAGGACGCAAAGTCTCAGGAGGCTGAAAGCAAAATCATTAAAAGTGATATTCCAACCAAAACGTATCTTATCGATACCGATATTGGTTTAAAGTGACATCATGTTGGTATGAAAAACTGGCGAATGCTAGAATTGAACTGAAACATCGTTGGAACTGGTGGCATGTAGGTGAGGAGAAACATTCAGGAAGATTTGTTTCAGGTTTTGTGTGACGTGAAACTAAACTACTACAAAGTTCCAGCTCTCAGTTTCCATCCATGCAGGAGATTCTGCTTTTTAAAAACTAAAGTTCAGAATTTGATGATTTACAAATTCGTCCTGACCTACAAAATCTGCTTCATGTCGATCATGAAAGTGTGTCATTGTTCGGGCACCGTCATGCATCCGGGTCGCTGTGGTTTACAGATGACGATCAAAGAGAGAGAGGCAGGTCTGATCAGGATATAAATCTGAGACCAAGCTGGAGTCCACCAGAGCATCCTGCACCTCCACGGCCTCCAGACCCGATCTCCGGCCGAGCCTCCGGAGCCTTCAGCCAAGAGCTGTGAACCAGGACGAGGAATCAGCAGCATGTTCGCAGCGACCTGCTCCTCCAAAGCCTCGGTGAGAAATTAAGTCTGTTTGCGAGTTAATGTACTGAAACCCAACGGGGTCAACATTAGTTAATTATGCCGTATTTGAAATGTTCAGTTAAATATTCAGATAAATTACTTCAGGATGATTTTTCTGTTCAAAATTTGACATAGAAAAAAAAATTGACAGACGAGACTGAAAATAAAATCTCTGCTTTTTGTATTAGAAAAAAATTACATGAGATTTAAATGTTTGCTTTGTACAGAAAAAATATTAAAATAAAAATGTAAATTTGCTATTTTAAAACACGTAACTCATCATTGAATGTTTTCTTCTGCAACCACCCGGTGGTGTGCAGCTCTGTGATGGACGGCGCCCCCTTCAGGTGGTCCAAGACAGTTTCCGTCCAGCCACAACATGTCGTGTTTATTCAGAGCCTCCATCTGCAAAATCCACCCTGATGATCCATGATGACGCCATTATTATCACATCTGCATCACCTGACCTCAGGAATGATGTTTTCTACCAATCAGAGAGCTTCCATTGAGGGTACCGTCCAATCAGGAGCAGCCAGAGATCAAGCAGTGAGCAGAAAGTTGTAGAAGAACCTCCTGGTCCTCTATGGCTGGAATAAAGCAAAGAAGCTGATCTGCAGCTGCTTAGAGAGGATTAGGGATGTAACGATACTTCGAAAATTGATTTAGAAAATGTTTCAGACTGGTTTAAATGGAACTCGATGTAGAGAAAAGGAAAATCGATTTGCATGCAATGCATCAATGCAGATGAGGTTCAAAACAAATAAGATTCGTGATCATTTTCACATCTTTAATAGTTATTTGTTCAGTGTTTAGTTTTGTTAGTGCAACAGGAAATAAAAGGTCTTTTTAAACAAGGGAGAAAAAGGCAAATATAAGAAAAAGACAATTCATTTGGCCATGAAGTAACTAAAAAATCGAGAACTTGAGAAATTGAATTGAATTGTATCGTGGCTTGAGTGAATCGTTACATACCCAGCGAGGATAGGAGGGTTAGGGGAACATCCGGTTGGAGGCGTCCCGCCAGGCTGGACGGGCTCGCAGTCATAAGAGGGACTAACGCCACTTTCCTCCTCAGGCTCCCTGCGCTGTCCTGATGATGACGATGATGATGATGACGATGATGACGATGACGATGATGATGGGGACGGATGCTGCAGCGATGCTGAAAACAACAAGATCCCACAGGAAGTCCACTGCAGGTGCAGCGGTAGAAACCGTCTCCCTGGAGTTGGACCACAGAGCTTTGGTTCCCCCCAACAACGTCAGGCCTCTGGAGAACGCCTCCATCTCTCCGTGGACGTACAAGTGAGACCCGTCAGAACCAGTTAGAACCAGCCAGAACCAGTCAGAACCAGTCAGAACCAGTGAGAACCAGTCAAAACCAGTTAGAACCAGCCAGAACCAGTCAGAACCAGTCAGAACCAGTGAGAACCAGTCAAAACCAGTCAGAACCAGCCAGAACCAGTCAGAACCAGTCAGAACCGGTCAGAACCAGCCAGAACCAGTCAGAACCAGCCAGAACACGTCAGAACCAGCCAGAACCGGTCAGAACCAGCCAGAACCAGTCAGAACCAGTCAGAAACGGTCAGAACCGGTCAGAACCAGCCAGAACCGGTCAGAACCGGTCAGAACCAGCCAGAACCGGTCAGAACCCTTCAGAACCGATCAGAACCAGTCAGAACCAGCCAGAACCAGTCAGAACCAGTCAGAACCAGCCAGAACCAGTCAGAACCAGCCAGGACCAGTCAGAACCAGTCACAACCCGTCAGAACCCGTCAGAATCAGTCAGAACCAGTCAGAACCAGTCAGAACCAGTGAGAACCAGTCAAAACCAGTCAGAACCCTTCAGAACCAGTCAGAACCAGTCAGAACCGGTCAGAACCAGCCAGAACCAGTCAGAACCAGCCAGAACACGTCAGAACCAGCCAGAACCAGCCAGAACCGGTCAGAACCAGCCAGAACCAGTCAGAAACGGTCAGAACCGGTCAGAACCGGTCAGAACCAGCCAGAACCGGTCAGAACCCTTCAGAACCGATCAGAACCAGTCAGAACCAGTCAGAACCAGTCAGAACCAGTCAGAACCGGTCAGAACCGGTCAGAACCAGTCAGAAGCAGTCAGAACCAGGCAGAACCAGTCAGTCAGAACCAGCCAGAACCGGTCAGAACCCTTCAGAACCGATCAGAACCAGCCAGAACCAGTCAGAACCAGTCAGAACCAGTCAGAACCAGCCAGAACCAGTCAGAACCAGTCAGAACCCTTCAAAACCAGTCAGAACCAGCCAGAACCAGCCAGAACCGATCAGAACCAGCCAGAACCAGTCAGAACCAGTCAGAACCAGCCAGAACCAGCCAGAACCAGCCAGAACCAGTCAGAACCAGTCAGAACCAGCCAGAACCAGTCAGAACCAGTCAGAACCCTTCAGAACCAGTCAGAACCGGTCCGAAGCGAAGTTTACCATGTTTGTCCCTCCTGTGTCTCCGTCCGCAGCGTCACCAGCGACCCCTCCCTCCTGACGCCGCTGATGTCGGAGGCCCGCTGCCTGCTGATTGGCTGCCTGGACCAGGAGGGGAAGGAGGACCAGAACCTGCGGTCCGTGCCCATCAAGCAGCAGGTGCTGGTTCTGCGCCGGGTCCGGCCCAAACCCGGCTCCAGGCACGACTACCACTTCCGCCTGGAGAGCCGCCTCGTCTCCGTGGGCTGCACCTGCGTGCGCCCCGCCGTGCAGCTGCAGCAGTGAGGCGTCCGTACGGAGGCCCGACGGGGCCAAAATCAAACTGAAAACGAACCAAAGAGACTTTTTTTCTCAGCAGCGACGATGACGTCACTATCCCGATGTCTACTGTTGTTTTGCTCGGCGATACGGCAGCTTTTTTCCACGACTGGATGAATTTAGTGAAACCTGGAGAAGCTGCACGTTTATTTATGGATGGAAGTTATTTAATCCTGTTTTATTTATGAGCTCCAGCAGGTATTTATGTGTGAAACAGATCCTGTATTTATTTTCCCAGAGTCAATAAAGAGAAAGAGTAAAGAGTTAAAGTGCCGTCGTTTTATTCAGGAGTTAAAATATAATGTGATTTCTGTACATCATAAACATCCTGGCCCGCAGCGAGGCCCAGAGCAGCTGTAAACACTGTACACACACACACACACACACACACACACGCACACGCACACGCACACACACACACACACGCACACGCACACAGACACACACACACACACACGCACGCACGCACGCACGCACGCACACACGCACACACACAATGTTACAGAAAAACTTCTTGTTAATGAACATCTTTCAGTTGTGTGACTAAAATGATCAACCTCAGCATCAACGCCGGTACTGGCCCTGATCCTGGTTCAGGTTCTGGTACTGGTTCTGGTTCTGGTTCTGGTTCTGGTTCTGGTTCTGGACCAAAGAGGCGTAATCATGAATGTGCTGCAGTCAGAGGCCGGTCTGAGCAGCAGAAGCAGGAATCAGAAAGCTGCTCCCTCTGGTGGCCGGCTGGTGGAACTGCAGGCAGAGCTGCTGCTCTTTCCTGGATCCACTTCAAGGCATAAAACCTGCTTTTCTAGCTGAGATCAAACCAAATCAGACTCTGGGAGAGTTTATCTCCACGTTCTTGGTTGCTTTAACAGCCGTGACAGAAAACACACACGTGTGATAAATGTTTTAACGACAGCAACCCTAAAACAATCTCAGGATCTCAGGTTCAGCCTCAGGTTTGGCAGAGAAAATCCAACATGCAGGCAGAATAAATCCAGAAACATCCCATCAGGTCAGCCGGTCCAGACCAAACATGGAGAAGCAGCTTTTAGCTGTTATGCTGCAAACAAGCAGAACAAACTGCAGGTAGAGATTAAACTCTCACCAAATGCAGAAACTTTTAAATCCAGGTTAAAAACGTTCCTTTTCTCATGTATCTATGAATGAAATCTGCACGGTATCTTTTAACGTCTCTTGCTTTTAATCTTTTCAATGATTTTGTGTTTAAATGATTTTACTGTAATTCTTCTTTTATGCTTTTAATGTTTTATGTAAAGCACTTTGAATTGTCTTCTACCTGAAAATGTGCTGTACAAATAAACTTGCCTTGCCTAAAAGAATCAGATTTCATGCATATAGGCACATGAGAAAAGAAGGTTTTTTAACAGGGGACTTGTATGCATTTATTTCCTGCTCTAAAGCTCTACAGTTAATATACAGTACTTCATACAATAAGCTATCACCAATCTGATTGGCTGCAGGATCTGCGACAAGTGTGTCACACTTTCCACCTCGCTGTCTGTGTGAAGATCACAGAGTCTGAATGCATCAAGAGAAAAACACACTTGAACGCTGATTTGTATTTGTGTTCAAGTGTTCAGTTCTATTAATTCTTTGAACCAAGATTTTTTGAAAGCAAGCAGAGATGTGTCTTTAAGGATGCATTCACACATTTACATAACACTTGGTCGTCTTTAAACGAACTCCGGCCTGCTTCCACAATTAATGCGGTTTGCTTGGAACAATGTCATCGAGCTCAGGTGCAGACCAAAAAGCGCTTATTCTGGTCTGCTTGAAAACTGGGGAGTCGGAGTTACTTAGTGAACCCTGATGTGGTTCAGTGGTACGGTGTAAAAGGAAATGCACCATCCAGTGAACCGTGAGAGTGAGTGATTTTATATATAGACTTTGCAAATTTATTATTGCTTCATAGTTTACTTGTGAAGAAAGAGTTGTTTTCTTTCCTGGCTGAAGTCAACTGGTCATCAGTGGTCGTTTCAGGAACAATTGCCCCCTAGTGTGCAGCTGTAATTGCATGACTTTATTCTGATGATTTGGTTCACTTGAATAAAGTACTGTATGAAAGCAAATGAAACTAAACAAACGAAATTCCTTGGAGATGCAAAACAAACCCAGACCCCGGGCTATTCTGTTGTGATGCACCCTTAGCCCCCCTCACAAGCTTACATGAGTGCCATCAGAGCTGGCATCTCATGGAATAATCCTGCTATGACTCCTCTAAACTTCTACAAACTGATTAGTCTGATTTGTTTCACCTTTAATCCTGTAAATAACTTTCCTTCTTTTATATATTACTCCCACCATCATGGGTTCTTTGCTGTGTCCCCGGCTTCATAAGGGCACTAACTGTCCCTGAAAACAGAGGGGCCAGGTTCTCGCGATGATACCAGACCAAGAATCAACAAAGACCCCTTAGTGACATGAAGGGGACAGAGGAAGGGCACTGTTATAAAACTGAATTGGAAATTTACTTCTAGTCAGCGAAGCTTACAGCTGGGGGAAAAAGAGAGATGAATGCTTGGCACAAAGTGCACCTCCCTTTGCAGCACTTCATGCCAAACACCACAGAGAGCTACTGGTTTTTGTTGCATCTGCTCTGAACCTTTTTGTGAATCAAAGAACAGATAGCTCCCACTGAAGACTCTGAAGACTTGTAGGCTACTCTTTATTTCCCAATGTGATATGCCAGTGAAGTACGTGTTTTTTGTTGCTCATGTAACAGCAAAGATTAGTATCACAGTCTAAACCTTGTGAAGGAAACAGTTTTCCCCCTACAGTATATGTTGGGAAGAATGTCATAAATTCAGTTCAAATAAATTGAAAATCTGAAAGTATAATCTGGATTGCAGTGGACTCTTTTTAGCAGATTTAAGTGCTGCTTTAGTTAGCCATATGTCAGTCAGAGCAATTCCCATCATCACCATCATCATTGTGCAACAGCTAAGCTGAAATGTTCATCTGTCATTTCGCCTTTTGTATGGTCATTGTTTGTTTATCATTGTGTTTTTTACCCGACTAGCTGGCGTAAAATTGCTCATGTTTACACACTGCCGAGTTGTTGTATTGAGAGCAAGTGAGACTGTGTGTGTTTGTTTTATGCATACATGTTGGTGTGTGTGAAGCTAATGCTTCTGCCTGAATGGAGCGAGTGAGATATTTTTATTCTCTGTTCATATATATTCATTTTGCAAGCTCACATCTAGGCTTTTAAACACTGCTTCACACTCGTGCAGCACAGTTACTCTAATTCAGAGTCACACATGCAGCCATGCAAATACAAAAATGGACATCAAAATAATTAGAAATACTGTACGTACTCACGAGCATGAAAACGCAAGGCATTATGATTTCACATTTGATGGCATTGGTAGAGCACTCATTTACAGTTCAGTGTTTCAGCAACAGATTTAGTCATAATTTTGTTGGTATGTTTTTCTTTTCATTCTTTTAATATTCATTTTGTGGTGTAGACCTGATCAATTCATCAAAACATAAAGTTGACAACTCGGATGCTTCCTTCTTAAATTTTTTTTTACCTGAGAATTTTTGGATATTGCACAACTCTGCTCTCACCAGACATGACTTTGCCAAATATTAGCTCCAGATGGCAAATCAACATATCATTAGATGTACAGATTCACTGGATGGTCTTGTTTTGATCAGCATAAAGTTTGCACGCTATACTGTAATGTCTATGGAAAACCAAATGCTGAGCTAGACTTTACATTGTAGCATCCTTGTACTGTGTTGAAGCACATATCCTGCATGTCTCTGCCCGTGTCCGACTGGGTTGTTTAACTTCAGGTACAGAACAGGATTGCAGTAGAGATGCACCGATCCACTTTTCTGGGGTTCCCATCTGATACTGACATCTGAAATTTGGATATCTGCCGATAACAATATTTACAGTTACCAAACTTGTATGTGAACATTGTTATGATTATGGTAATTTTATGTGGTCATGATAACTGTGTACGGTTTCAGTTGGTTGCAATAAACCATATATCCTCTCTTATTATAGGCTATGTAATTTCTCACGTTAACTTTCTAATACTGAGTACCATTATGAGTATTTATAACTGACATAACAGATCTGAAAATTAATTAATTAATTAAAGTCTTATTTATAATATCAGTTGCAGTATCAGCACTCTCATGAATACTGAGTACGAGTACACTCATGTGATATCCGGCCGATACCGATACTAAGATTGGTATCTGTGTGCCTCTTAATACAATCAATATTAATCGCCAGTCTGGCAGCATTCAATGACAAAGCTCTGTCTACTTTAAAATACTTAATTTACTTGCTTACTAAACATTGTACATTTAATGTATAATTCATACAGTATGTCAAGGTCCTAAATGGCAGCTTTACACTGCTACAGCGAAATGGCCCTTTCTTTATACTTTTCCTACTAAAATTTTTTCAACTGCAGATGCTACAAATGTAGTGGGAAGTGCAACACGTTATCAGTGTGACCGGTGGAGACATTGGTGTGATTGTCTTTTTAAAATGCCTTTTGGTTATGATTATGTCTTGTTTCTTGTTTTGTCTTTTAATGGACCCTGAGTACAGAATAAAGATGAATTTGAATTTTGAATTTTATTTCTTACCACTCGTGAGTATTTCTTTCCTGTAAATTCTAAATCCACAAGGTTGTCTGGTGAAGCTTTAGGTTGGTTCGATTCCTGAATGTAGATTCGGATAATCGTTATGAAAGACCTCCTGGTCTCAATCTCTGTTCCATTCTCCGTACTCTTTCTGGATTCATAACAAGTGCCCTAGTTTTTTTTCCTCCCAGCCCAGCAGGGAGATGGGTGAACATCTGAGGTGTTTTTCTCCTCCTCAGGTAGCCACTTGACACTGCATTGATGCTTCTCATCTTGAATCGAGCAGGTGGATGGTGTGGGTGTGTGTGAGGAAGTTGGTGAAAATGTCAAGCTGCTCATCAGCGAACCTACGGTATCTTTTAGCTCATTTTCAGCTCAACTCAATCCACACCTACTCAGCTGGTGCTCCCTCTGTCGTTTCTGCTTCTGGCTGAATCGCATTCTTGTAACTTGATCTGATATTGTCCACCTTTTAATTTATTTTACAAACACATGTTTGTTCTTTTATCAAACCAGTCAGTCTTTGCCGTTTTCTCTCTTGTTTCTATGACTAGTTCTACACTCCCAGTGGGCACAATGTTTACTGGACGATATTTATGATTGATGGTCAAGCCTGAAGCCAGAGGGTCAGCTTCATAATCCAGGCGCCGATCTTCCCCAGTGCTTCTTCGCATCCTCATTGCAGTCTTTATGCCTGCTATGGGCGTATTAGACTTTATCTACATCTGATAATTCAAGGCTGTAAAAATCAGCAGTCACATTTTTCATCGTTTAAGTATTAAAAGAGTTAAAAGGCTTTAATATCACATCATGATTTTCCACAATGTTACTGTAATTTTCAGTTCCATGTAGGTCAGTGGAAATGAAGGCAAACTGAGACGTTTCATTGCTTTGTTTGCTCTGCAGACGGGTTTCATTCCTGTGCTCCTCTTCCATGTAACCGTCTCTCCTCTTTCGCTCTCTCTCTCTCTCTCTCTCTCTTTCTCCCTCTCTCTATCTCATGTTTCCCGAGGAGCCCAGCTGGGAGAGGCAGATAAACACACGGGGGCATGGGGCTTAGCATCCAACCTCTTTCCACAATGCCACGCTCTCCTGTTCAAAAGCCCCCGCCAGAAATGAGAGGGGCTCAACCTGAGTTGAAAATCACAGGCAGTGGCAGCAGCTGCAGGAGAAAATATAAAGATGTACGGAGATTTTTATCTGCGCCTGCCTGTGATAATTATTAGGAGTATTTATTCTCTCACTTTTCTGTTCTGGTCTGGTCTTCATTTGATTTGTTCAGATGAGCCCAGTCTGAGTGTACAGAAGATGTGCGTTCTTTTAATGTATTTGTTAAACCTGTTTTTATGTGGTCTCCTCTCAAAACAAATCAAAGCTTGAGAGAGCGGATGGGTGATAAATGCTTCTGTAGAGGGGTTTGCAGCCGAGGTTGCAGCTGTGCATCTTGTCCGTCAGGTAAACAGCATTCAGCCTCCACCTGAGGTTCTAAGCTGCATGAATTGGAGTCCACTGTCTATCACCCAGCATTTAGCTTTAATCTCAGCTGACCTAGCCCAGCTGGACCAAAAACATTTTCCCGTGAGACTGAGATTAGACTGACAAGGCTTAAATATTGAGTTGTGCTTCACATCCTTGTGACCTATCAGAAAGCAGCTACCCTTTAAACGAATATGAGAACAGCTTGGAAAATATACAGAAACTGATCCTTTTCCTCCTTTTCTTAGCCAAACTGGTTGTCTCCCGACTCTCATCCAAGGTCTCTGGATAATATCTGCGCCCACTGAGTGCAAACAGAAAACACAGTTTGATATAATCACTTTGTGCACACAATTATCCACCAACTTAAAAAAAAAAAAATCAATTAAATGATGTCACTTGCCGGGCTCTGTGGAATTCCGCACCTGATATGAAATAATTTATATAATGCCTTGCGTGCAGATCCCACCGCTCCGTTTTCTCCATTTTCTGTATCTGAGGACAGTTATTCTCTACATAAAGCACTTTGAATTGTCTTGGACCTGAAAAGCGCTATACAGGTCTGTCTCAGAAAATTAGAATATTGTGATAAAGTTCTTTATTTCCTGTAATGCAATTAAAAAACATGAAATGTCATACATTGTGTATTCATTACAAATCAACTGA
>JAVQJG010121951.1:0-26253 GCA_036024015.1 Craterocephalus amniculus
TATTGTATTTTTTTAAAAGGAACATGTTTAAAATGGGTTAAATGTCAATAATTCAGTGGAATTGCCCTTTACGCATTTGGCGAATCGGAAGCTGCAAATCGGAAGCTACCTTCAGCCTCGTGAAAGCAGCTAGGTTTTAGCTTTGGGGTGACGCTCTCTCTCTCTGCCTATGGAATTAACTTACGTAACTTCCGGATTCCAAGGGGAACACTCTTACTGGCTGATTGAAATCCGGAAGTTAACCCCATTGGTAGAGAGAGTGTCACGCCAAAGCTAAAAATTAGCCGCTTTTCACGAGGCTGAAGGTAGCTTCCGATGGCTGTATTGAGGTATTGAGGTTTTTATACCTCAATACCTCAATACTTGATTACTTAACCCCCCTCTGTTAGTCTTGATAATTAAATGTTCTCTGTACGCTCCCTAGAGCGAGTTTTTAAATGTTTACTTCCTCTACGAGAGTTTGTATTTTTCCATTTGTGTTCAATTAAAAAAATTAAAATAAAAAAATAAATAAAAATTAGCCGCTTTTGCTAACTAAAATGGCCTGGACTCAATGAGTCATTTATTTTTCTGAACTTTCTCCTTTTACCACATAATATATGAAGATACATGAAGAAAGATATCTACTAGATAAAAAACAGTTCGGCAAAATTATTTGGGGAAATCTTCAGCCTCGAATGTGGAGTCGGATTTAATTACTGTTCTTTTTAGGCACATTTGTCTTGGTGTATTGAGATGTGAAGGCATTTGTCCAATTATTTTTCAGAGAATAGTGTCAAATGAATTTAAATGTGTCAGAACTGTGTTTCCTTTATATTTTCCCCATTAATAACATTGTTTAATCTCTATCTTGGTTGTTCAGACATGAGAAAAGCTTAAAACACCCTTGAGTTGGATCTTGTATAAGGAAAACACATCTGTGCTGCCTTGACGCAAACTGCCAGGAAAAAAATAAATCCACAACTGTGTTCATGCATTCTGCTTGCCTTGCCAATGAAAAAGAAAATGTGCAGCCCCTAGGATGCTGAAGCTCGTCTGCTTTTTCAATATCCTGCAACACAGCTGGATTTCTCACAAGAATCAAGAGATCATGACCATGAGGGAATCCATCTTATCAGACTTCAAGGCAATGCGTTTGTGGCCAAGGCTCAGTGGACACAACGGGGTCCTACACTAGTCTTATACTAGTTTACTTGCACATTATTATTTTGTTAATAATGTAATTAAAATCTAAATAAAATCCTGCCATGTTGAAAGCAGTTTCTGATCAACTTAATCTGAATTAGGTCATGAAGGGCAAAATTCAAATTAAGCTGTGTGGAGTATACCAATCTCACTTGCATTGGGTAAAAACACATTTACACCTTAATTACATTTGGTGACACAGGGCCAGTGCCAGGTCTGCTTGTTAAAGATATACTTCCTTTCAGATCAACTTTATGCTTCTTTTTAAAGAACCCAGTAGCTTGTTTTGGACTTGCTTGTAAATAAATTGGGTTGCTTGTTTCTGTCAAAAGATTTAGCAACACCAGCGGCAGCAGCAGAGTCATTGCAGAACCGAATTACTAACTTTTGTAGTAACGGGAAAACTCAAGTAATTAACTGTGTTTTGGAAGATATGGATATATAAAGGGTCCAAACACTGCAGTGGCAATCAGACTATGCTCTGTAACGTGCAAACAGAAATCTTTTGTTTTATGTAGAATAATGTGATCATACATCAGTTATAATAGGGCTGTAAGTAACTAATCTGTTTCTTCATTGAAACAGAGCAAAAGAGACAATGAAGCCTTTTACCAACGGACGTTTGTTGTCATTCTTCTCCCAAATGGTTCGGGAAGAGTTTGATTAAACAACCGGTTCTCCTGTCAAACTTTCACTTGACTAATTGGTTTAAGTTTAGAGTTGATGACACGATTCCTTCTATCATCTGCCATCTGCCAAAGATGAAAGCGCACACCCTTTTCAAAACATGTTCAGGGGATAATTTCCCTGATGGTTCTCTGTAACAAACCATCCTATATGTCAGGTTAACATTAACCCCACGTATGCTGACAAAACTAGGTTTTACTGCATCAAAGGTGGAGTTTTCTCATTCGGTAAATGTCAGATCATCTTCATGTTAGTGCTCTGACTGAATGTGCAGCCTGACTGAGAGGTGTTGCAGAATATTCTTTCTCTAAAGAAGGAATAAGGCAAGATTGAGAAGCTTACTCTGATCACTTTGATAAACAAAAACAGAGGCACATGAAAGCTTTGTTCAACAAAAGAATAAACAGTGGCTGAGTTGCCAGAAAGCAGGGGTCCACTTTTTGACAACCAGCAAGAATCTTACACCTCCACCCCAGCATAACCCAGAGTGCAACACTGTAACCTTGTGAGCGTTCACACACTGGCAGACAGACACACAGCCTTCGTTCTCACCGTGCTCCAGCACCAGCTGTGGCAGTCCATTGATGGTCTCTGTGGCAACCAGCCTCTTCTGGTCCTGGTCCTTATCATCCAGGTGACTGAAGAGCGGCGATATGAAGGGGTAATTAAAACCCTTCTCTCTGTTATTGACAGTGAGCTCAGGCTGGTGGTGCTGGTGATGATGCTGGTGATGAAGATGATAGCGCTGATGAAGGTGTGGCAAGTCATTAGGGGCGTGGCCCGAGTGCCGGTTGGCAAGTCCATTCATCTCCCCGCCCCCGCCCACTCTGCTGGATCCGCCCCCTTGGTCTTTGCGGCACATGCACGTGCAGCGGAAGCGAGCGCATCGCTGAGCGTAGTACCGGAAGAGTCGGCGCCACGCCTTCCGGCCCAGATGGGCCACGTAGCGGATGATCTCCTCGTAGCAGCTCCCCGGCTGACTGTCGCTGGCCAGAGTGGAGGCTGACTGGTGGAGCTGGCGGGCGCGCTGCTCTGATTTCATTAAGGCGTGTTCTCTCTGCTTTGTTTCAGAAAACTGGGTTGCAATGACGACCAGGCACAGGTTAATCATGAAGAAAGAGCCCACCTGGTGAAGAAAATAGGAACATTACTTGCTGTGAAGCATCTTAACGTTGTTATGTTTGAATGGGTGATTGTGTTTGAGGACTTACTATTATGAGGAAAATGAAGTAGATGAAGTTATAGAAGGAGTGTGCATCCATGACATAGTACATGATGTCTACCCAACCCTCTAAAGTTATTACCTAAATATAAACCAGCAAAATAAACACAAGTAAGCACAGCGGTCTCTCGTTAACATGTCAAAGTCAGTTCTGTCAATCAATTCTGCGGGTGTTTACCTGAAAAATGGCAATCCATGCATATCCAATATTATCAAAGTTAATAGCTCCTTTGTGAGGGTTTACTTCCCCAGCCCGGCACTCGTTGTAATACTGAAACCAGTTCACACATGATACTGGCTCATCTACCCTAAACCCTGTCTCTGAACGGGCTTCTTCAGCACCCAGGAAGCAGTAGGACCCGCCTACACGGCGGCGAGGCACATCAGAACACCGAAGCATCCCGTTATCTCTCTCTGTAGAGCAGATGAAGGGGTGGTCATCTGTGCCATCTGGCTGAAAGTAACCATTCAGGAAGGTGATATTATATCTCCTGTGAAAGAAAGCATAAAGTGAACAAAGAAATGCTTCAATTTAATTTAATTATTTTTTATACTAAGCACTAACAGGTTTAAGTCAAAACGATGGCATATAGTATAAATTTGATCAGAAACAGTCAAAAATCCGTTTAAAAGACCAAAGCAGCAACCTACTGATCTGTTTTCAAGTACCTTCACAAAAACTAAAACAGAAATTTGTTATGTTCGTGGCTGTTTATGAAGCTATGTCAACATAATAGAGAATATGGAGGTGTTTGTCATAGATTATGGCTATATCATGTCATTTTTAATGTTATCAAATGAATTTTGTATAACAGCACAATAGAATGAGCAAAGTACAGTCACGGTATATGCTACACTATCATTTGAACAAATCAAATCAATAATCAATACTAGGATCAGCACCTGATTTAAAGTTTCCATCAGTGTAAACATGTAAACACAAAAACAGTGTCTGAATGAAACCAAATGAAGTCAAATAGATTTCCGGAGAGATAAATCATTTCATTGACCTTTTGTTTCCACAAAAGGTCTGTTTACTTGAAGAAATAGAAAGGTGGCATGAAACACACAAGGGTGATGAAGGAGGAAATGAGGAGACACAGAGAGAGAAACATAGATGAAGGCAAAAGGAAAAAAAGGCAGGGAGGGTGCAGTGGGAAGATAAGCTATCAATCAGTTGTGAAGCAGAAAGAGTACACACTGGACCGCTGCTGCCTCACGTATTGTAAGGTAAGGTCATTTTGATGCCTATGAAGAAGAAAAAATCAAAATTGCTTCACTGATCATTAAATCAAAAGAAGGCTTAGTTTTTAGATAAATAGGTAAAAGCATCTTTGCAGTCCATTAAAGAATCAAACAGTGCAGTTTTAGCATTCTTGTTCATTCTGATCTTGCAGCTCGAAGAGTCATAATTTAGTATTTTTTTCTTTATCTATTGATTCATTTGAAAAACTGCTGTTCTTCAACACAGGGTTACTTATTTCATGTGACATAAACTAAAGGGAAATTTGGGACGGCAGTCTTAATCCCTGTTATTGACACTGAGATCAGCGTTTTTTAGGTTGTGGAATTAGTTTCAGATAAGGCACCGGGAACATAATGGTTTTATTTTATATATTTTAAACCCTCACACATATTTTACTGTAAACGATCCAGGGACTTTGTGAAGATACAAGATGAAGATAAAAGATTTCAGTTCTGAATGTTTTGTATATCCGTTTAGGTTTGAGATAAAAAGTATAATTTAAAGTGTGAAGACGAGCTGAAATGTGTTTAAGATGTATTTGCTTAAATATGTTGATATTACATATATCAAGGTTTGTAGTGTTTATATTTATGCTGACAAACAGAGATCAACATCCTTATTGTTCCGACTTCACTGCCCTTTTTTTCTTAGCTGGCAGTATTTCGTTAACTCATGGTGGATATAAAACTTTCAATCTAAAATGTTTGTTACTGCAAACCCCCATCTCAGTAGTTCAGGGTAACATCAAAAGTACAACCTTCCATTTCTGGAGGGGTGTTCCTCACTCGGTACTCCTTTTAATCCTAGGTACAGCAGTCGGTAAACGTTCCTGAATCCACTGGCTTTAAAGCAATGAATAAATTAGTTTTTTCTATCATGAGTGGCAAGGGTATTTAGTAACAATATCAGCTGCACATGCACCCTCCATCCAACAGCATTGGCAGCACAACACTCCCTGTGTGAAGAGAGGTGAGGTTGGGAGGTGAAAATGTTACAAGATGTTATCTGAGCATGTCTGTCAACGTGGTAATTACAGCAGGAGTGAGAGTAATGACATTACACCATCAGTTAGATGGCCACTGAGCATGCCATGAAGAAGTGAAACACAGTTTAACTAGTATTCTCGGTGGAAAACTGACACTTAAAGGTGGAGCTGGGTAATAAATCGAGTTTTTCAGATATATCGAGACTTTGTCATACAAGATATAGAATAAGGGAATGTCGTTTATATCTAGTTAGCTTGTTTTGAGTTTAAAATATCTCTTTTTTAGCATTTGCACTACTGTATCTTTTTCTATGGTCATGTGCTTCTGATCCTTAATAAAAGGCTGATAAAAAATAATAATAATAATAAAAGGCTGTAAATTTGAACCGTCTCTTTGTTTACTTAAGCTAAATAATTTATATCAAGATACATATCATATATCATGATTAAGGAAAAGATCATCGAGATATGAAAACTGGTTCATATCAGCCAGCCCTACTAAAAGTCAACCTAAATTCTTTCAGTACACTTAACTCTTTGATCTGTGCTCTCTGGTGCTTTGAAGGTCCAATCAGGGAAAGAACTAAAAGAATAATCACCATCTGTGATCTTCATGCCTACCAGAAGGTAATCAGTTACAAGCAAACTTTTGACACAAGATTGAAGGAGACAGATGCCTCTCTTTGTGTGACATATGTCCGTTACTATAGTAACTCACATCTTGACATCCTCTCCCATGAAACAGCGGTTCCTCAGTAGCCCTGCCCACAGCTGAACACCAACGATGCCGAAGATGAAGAAGACAAAGAAGCACAGTGCCAGCACGTTGCCCAGCATTGGAAGTGTGTCTAGCAGGAGAGTCACCAGGATACGCATACCTGGCAAAACACACACAGCATCAACACAAAAGAACAACATCACACAAGACAATAGCTGCAAGTGAACCTGTCAGTCAAAAAGGAAAGATAAGTCACACAGTTAATCTGTAGAAACTGAAGCAGCACAATTAACTTCATGATAAATAGTTTGAGTTTAAATACAAATGATTTCCTCAAAGTGTCTCTGAAACTGGCATAAAACACACCTTCGGATTTTACAAGAGCCCAGGCTGACTTATGGCAAGGTTACAGCGTCTAGCAAAATAAAACAGAGTTGGCTGGACAGCTTGTGCGCTGATCTGTTGAGAATGACAAAGGCGTCACAATGATTTTCATGACTTTGCTCACTGTGTCCCAATCCGTTTACACTCGGCTTCATCTACAGGGGAGCAACATTTTTAAGCAGACATGTGGCTTCTGTTTCTAGTTAAAGAAATGAAGTAGAGTTTACAGTGTGGTCAGGGAGCACAAGGACAGTTGACACATTTTTCCTTGTCTTGAATGCGACTAATGAGGTTGCTGACTTTCAGCTGCGGGCAATTCCACATCAGATGAGCCGAGCAGGAATTGCAGCCACTTCTGTACATTGTCCAATTAATAGGAACTGAGAGTTGATAGGAAACTTATTATAAACTTAGATAGGTCTTGCACTGTCATCACAGTGCCACGCTCAGTCAGTGCTGTAGTTTTCGTCTCATTTCAGGGCATTTTGCCTTCAGACTTAACATCAGCAGGTGAAACACCTGATCAGAAAGCCTGCAGTCAGCTCAGCGATTTGTCAGCCTGAGAACATCACATAGGTTAAACATAAAAATCTCTTTGGTTGCCTCATGTGATTTCCTTCCAGTGTTTGACCAGCTGTGCCAATCTAAAGCCAGGACTGGTTATCCAACAGTTTCAAACTATGGCATTTACCAGATCATACTTCCAGTCTAAGTCTCTGTTAGAATGTTAATTTGAATATAAAAGTAAATAAAAGGTTTTCACAATGTAAATTACTGTCCTATAAATGCTGGAATAAAAGCACTGATGGGTCTAAACAATGGCAGTGCACGGCGTTAGGTGTTTGGCTTTAATGAGGTGCATTGTAGCACAGACTAAATGTGATTTATTGCAGTCCTGAAGCAATGCATAGTGGTTAGAAATCTTGCTTGACTTTTATTATCATTGAAGAATGACACGTTGTCATGTGACATTGCAGCCATGCAGGAGTGAGGCGTCTGCTGTCAGGAGAGGTCAAGGTCTACAGCTGCTCTTTGCACAGGCTGGGAATCACCTCTGTGATGACACTACCTGATTCTCTGCAGCTATCTCTGTAGTCACAGTTCATTTTCTCTATATATGAACATCACACACTGCAGTTTTTATTTCCGACAGTGTAGCTGAAGCGTTACCGTTCTGTTTCTGAAAAAGGAGACTTTCCTTTTAAAGGTCAAGTTTATCCTTTGGATTGACTTCCTTTTTACCCTTTTAGCAATGTTTATTGAGACTACCCTCATGAAAGAAATAAAAAAAAACACTCTTTAAAATAGCTCATGAAGCTAATATTCCTGCAAGATTGGCTGTTGTGAGCTCACTCGTGTTAGTAAACTGTGGCTAAACAGACTGCAGGCTTTTTACCTGCCTTTTTTTCCTCAACAGCAGTTTGTGCCTATAATAAATTCACTCTAACACACCTACCAGCTCTTTTTTTTTTTGAAGTGTGTCAAATGTGCCACAACACAGGCATTGTGGAAATGTGTGTCATGGGGATATGTTAAGAAAAGGAGGAAAAGCCTCAACTAAGAGGAGCTTCAAGCAGTTCAAAACAGCATTTCACTGGGGGAAATTTATACCCTTTGATGAAGACTTTGGAAGTAGTAACTATACTCACTATTTACACGCACAGAACTAATGTAGTACACTGTTTAGTTCACTTTTAATTAAAGGAGTACTTCACCCTCAGAATGATGTGCCTTCATTTTCTACCCACCCTCATGCTGATTAACACTGAAACACTTTTTTGATATTTTTTGATATCTATCATGCAGCTGGAGATGTAGGGAGGTTTTTGTTCTGCATCAGTATCTAGTAGGCGGAGAATGTGCGTTCTGCGCTACCCCCAGTCTGCCATGGCCACCGTAGCATTACACGCATCCAGGAAGTACAACATGCTACGCTTTGGGCTCTAAAAATAAACTAAATGATGTTCTTTAGAGTAAATTATGGAAGCTACCCACTCAGGACGAGCAGTGGACAAGCAGTATGGAGGAATATTGTTTTTGTGGACTTTTTGAACGGGTGCTGTTCAACAGAGTTTCAGACTGTGAATCAGCATGAGGGTGAGTAGAAAATAAAGGCACGTCATTCTGAGGGTGAAGTATTCCTTTAACACATTGAGTGAGGACAAGTTATCGTGAAGTCTTATCTGACTGAGATGCATGTCGCAGACAAAGAAAATGAGAAACTCACTGGGAACTCTGTTGATAGCTCGAAGCGGGCGGAGGACCCGAACAGTCCGAATAGCCGAAAGGCTGACATTGTGTCCGTCCAACGAGTACTCCAGCATTCTGCAGCGAGGGAAAACCACCGACATGTTTTTGACATCCTGATCAACCTGACCTTGGCAAACCCTGAGTGTCCGCGGGGAATGCATTCTCTGGCATACAAAGCCTTTTAGCTGAGGTCTGTGTCTCTTAGGGCCCAATGATGTGATTGGCATTCTATGAAGCTATCACATACACACACACACACATACATACTCGCGCACATTCACGCACACCTACGCCTGTACATTTCAGCACATAGACACACACACACGCTTGACATTTAACTGGCATTAAACAAGTGTCTAAGCTTTACACAAAACACACACATACACACTTTTGGCTCATATTTAATGTCAAATGAGGGTGTGCATGTGTGAGTGTGTGAGTGTGTGTCTGTAAGGCACTCACCCCACAATAACAATGAAGAAGTCCAATCTGTTCCATGTGTCGCCTAGGTAACCTTTCTGACCTATGACCCCAAGAGCCACCATCTTCACCAGCATTTCTCCGGCAAAAAAGACAAAGATCCCATCATCCAGAGCCTGTACGTGCACACATACACACACAATACCAAACACACACACAGGATTAGTACAACTGATTAGGTGGAATTGAACATTGAGGCAAAAAACTTTAAAGACCCTTGATAATACATTTGCACAGCTTAATATAATTACTTTGTAATTTCGGATGTGTGTGCGTGTGGGTGTGGTGGCGTGCGTTACCTGGAGCAGAGAAGGGGTATGGCCGCAAGGCTGGAACATCCCCAAAGTCACACAATTTAGCAGGATAGCCAAAATGCTGACACGCTCAAACCATGTGGCACACGGTTAAGGTACGACACTGTGACAGCATTTAAATAATAATCACAATAACAACATAATAAAACAAAAACACGTTGGCTTCGCTAAAGGACTGACAGCCAATCATCGCAAGCCAAGGAAACAAGGGGTCATCATTCGCTTGTCATTAACCCAGCGGTTCCCAAACCTTTTAAGTCCTTTCATCGACAACAATCAAACAAAACATCAAGTCAAGCTTGTGCAATGATGGTCTTGACTTTGTGGTAGGAACACTTTATCCCCACAGTTGTTTCTTAATATATACCAGCCTGTGTGCAATCTAAAAAATATACAGTATATAGGCTATATGTGGATTTTCTACATGCACATCATTTGTACATCTGACTTCAAATGACTGTGAAGGCCAAAGTGTATAATTCAGATCATTTTCTCAAACATCAAACCAATCAGTGACCCTTCCTGCCCTATGTGGAATCGTCTGCATTCATTATCTCTTCCCATTTTTTCATTTTGTCTGTATCTGGTCATGGTAATGTCTGCAGCCACTCCGAAGAAACCCATTAAAAATAATCTAATTTACCCTCACAAAAACTGTCCCTTTGTTTACAAAAGGCACTTTTGACAAACATTCTTAAATGTTTAATAGTCACAGCCCCAAAAACACCTACAATAACACGGGCAGAAGACTTTTTGAATCAGTGTAAACTCGACAGTGGCATTTGTTTGAGCATCTATGTTGCCTGCTAGCTGTCAAACCGAAGGACAGAGCATGAATTTGAAAGGAAAAATATCCTAAAGCAGAAAGTTAAATGAAACATTGTGTCGAATCTGTGCAAACTTGGACACATACACACATCTGAGCGCCCACTGAATTGAAGACGAGAATGTAGTCAAGAGGCAAGGAGGCATAAATAACAAAGCCCAGAGCATGCACATGGACGCGTACACACAGCCGCATGTGTGCGCACACACAGAGTCCCCTTCCCGGACACTTTGCTCTCGAGAGGGCGGAAAAATTAATGAGAGTACAATCCTTTATCACCCTTGAGACATAGAACGAGTGAGAGAGAAATGGGAGAAAGAGGGAAAGAGTGAGGGTAATCCAGTGTCCTCCCTTTGCAACGGTTGCCATGGGAACCCCCTTCTCACCGTGGGAACTGACTTCGGAGTTTCACAATCTGCCTCGCATCCTGTCTGGACTGGAGCGCAACACAATTAATGTATGCACAAACTAAACAGACAGACAATAAACAGGCATGTCCTGCAAAAGCGTCCTTCATTTCCTCCCGGCCAATGGGAGTCCCTCTAATCCTGTTCCATCTGTATAGGTTACAGCAGCTTCAGTGCTTCCGTCAAACACACATTCAGACCTGCACACAGAATGCATGCATAGTTAAAATAGAGACGGGGCAGGGTCAAGGTGTTAGTGATGGATGAGATGGGAGTATTTCCACTGTTGGCACATCATTCAACATCAGCCAGGAAACACAAAGAGCACGTCCTTTCCTCTGTTTCACACTCTCCATTGCTTTTCCTTTATCTCCTCTCACACTCAACCTTTCTCGCCATCATCTCTCATTTTCCTCTCTTTGGCCCAATTATTTTTCTCTTAGCTTTACTCCTTTCGCTGTCTCCCCCCCTCTTCCTTTATATAGCGCGGCGTAATTTTCCATCTTCATTTCCGTATGACTTCTTGCATATCTATTTCGCCTCTCCCTTCAACTCAGGCGCGCACATGCAATCTCTTTTCTCCCAGGAACGCCTGTGCTCATCTATTTATACCATCTCTGTGTAAGATCGCCCTTGGGTAGGGTTTCCAGTGTCTGTCATAAACCTGAGTCTCAACCTACAGATAAAATACAACTACACTTAATAATTAACATCATCGGAGAGCACGAAGATGCAGAGAGACAGGCGGGATGGATGAAACGATAAATGGGGGGAAAAGCAGTAAAGAAAGAGGTTCAACCAAACAGTCGAAGAAAAATTTGTGCTGAGGTAAAAGAAGAGGAAGGGCTGAGACCCTGCTGATATCAGCTTTTAAGTGTAAACAACAGCCGATGTTGTATGGCCTCCACGCTTTGTCCTCCCTCCAAATTGCATCATCCTCTCATCTTCACATCTCCCCCTCCCTCCCGTCTCCACCCACCCTTCCACATCTCCCCTCCTGCTCTCCTCTCATACTCTCCCCTCCGTTGAACTCTCTCTCCTTGAGTGCCAGCACAGGTAATAAAGGTCAGGCAGACATTATAAATCAAATCAGATCACATCACCCTGATCTTTCTGGCATCATCCTCCACTCTTGGCTAGGATACACATGCTAAGGCCAGCATGTGGGAGCGTTTTCATGTGGAATGTTCATTAACTTAAAAGGATCATCCGTGGGGACAGAAAAAGTCCGGATACGGAGAAGGTTGTAAAATTTCCAATATAGCCTTTGTCTCATGTGGCACAATTTGCAAGAGATTACACGTTTTAACTGACAGCTTTAACGGTTTTAAACCACTAAAGGAGCAAATTATGCTCATTTTCGCTTTTTCATTTTTATTCTCTGCAAGACATGCTTAGCAAGATTCATCTGATACTTCATGAGGCTTCTCAGCTCACCCTCTGTCGTTTTCACATCACTCACGTGATGGTGGAAGGTGACACAACGAACAGTATATCATATTAAAATCTTTATGCTGTTTGGAGAATTAAATTAAATTTTTGTGTGTTGGAGCCTGACTACAGTCTGAACTATGATAGCAGACAGCACAAACATCTGGAGCAACTATGATAGTTTCAGATCTGTGTTTGGTTTCTGCTTGTTACCCGTTTACTTTCTAATTTGAGTGAATTTATGTCTTTAAGTCACAGACAAAGCTACAAATATTTTTCTGTATGCTACAGTACAATATGTGTACAAATGGGACATGCAATGAAAGACAAACTGAGTTTAAACTAATTTAGCAAGTAAACTATTTGTGATATTTTGCTGTTGCCAATCAAGTCACATCTCCCAGGTGTCTCAGTTGTATGTTCTCAGTGTGATGAAATAAATTACATTCTGCTCAAGTAAACTGTTATGCAAGAGTGCATAATTTCAATAAATAAGAAAGGTTTGAGGGAATTTTGTCCCTGCAATGATCTTTAGTAAAGGAAATTCATAAAAAGTTTTATTAAAAATCAAAGTGGTCAAGTATCATTTAAAAAGTTTTTTTTTTCAAATTGTCTGCCAGCGAATACTAATATTGAATTATTTGAAATTTAGAAAGACCCTTTATTATGTTACCCTAATGAATTTTATTCAATGATTTGTGCTACTAGACCTGCCTGAACTATCCCTATCAATAGAAGTAAGTGTATAAGTAAATGTTTATCTCATTACCATTTCAAATTAAGACCATTGTACTATAATTCACTGTCATCTCAAACATTTATTAATAAAACATAGATTTTTAACCCTTTTATATATTTTGTTCACTACAGTGGATGCCCATCTGACAGCTGATTTCCAGAATATTCATGGGTAGGGAGGGAAAATTTGTAATTTTGCCACTTAAGGGGACATCAGCGAGTCATTCAATACCATGTCATTTACTGTAAAATAAATATTTAAATATGTAGATACATACATTGTAAGAACCAAACTATCTTTTGTGATAAACATAAAATGATACAGCTATATTTCTAATAGAATATCTATAGAATTATAGATTTCAAAATTTATAATTTTGAATAAAACATTAAAATACATTGAATAGATAAAAAATAAAATATGATGAGGAAATAATGCATTACTGTATATGTCTACAGAAGTTGATAAGTGTGTGCAAAAAACATGTGGCACTGTTTCTTAATAATTCATGCATGAAAGGGTTAATATCATTGTCTAAAGGAACAGAAACTTTTTCTCTTACTTTTTTCGTAGTGCAAACCTTTAAGGGTTAAGAAGACAAGTCTTTGAACATCTTGGTTATATTTGGCTGTTTGACATGGAAATGCTCCTAAAATACCCTTTTATCTTCAGCTTATTAACATTACACTTAATGAGTTGCTGAATTAAGTCTTACTATTTTCATTAGTAAGACCTCTTGGTTAACACAAAGGAGGAATCTTTCATGTTCTTATTCAGTTTTGCTTAGTAAAATATGGCATATTTTTCCTAAGGCTTGATGTATTCACAGCTTGACTCCTTCTCACTTTTATTAAGTCTCATTTATAAGGAGCTACTGGCACAGATATCAACAGATATTCATAGTTCCCAAAAAAAGGAATCCGATTGACATCTTGTAGTGTCAACAGCAGCTTCAAACTTGTGGTGTCATGATGGTGAAATTGATCGATCTCTGTTTGATTCCAGCTAAAACCATGTCACATGCAATGCCCTTGTTCAGTCACAATGTGCCCTAATGACTGCCGAAAAATCTTTAAAGGATGTATGTGGTAAATCCGATCATCTATGATGTGATTAATTACTATTGGTGCTAAGACTAAAACTTACTTTAGTTTAAGGTTAAGATTTTTGTCATGCGGGAGAGCAAAACAAACAAAAATAAAATAGATATAATACCATCAAGTTAAAAATAATTGCTGTCCTTTAAAAGGCGAAAATAAATGTCATCCAGCACTCAGTTTTGTCACTTTACAGACGGATGACTGAAAATGTATGTCTTGCCCCATTGAAGAATTCAATTTTACAGAAAAATTTGATTTCTGACAACATTATAGCTCAAACAATCATGCTGTTGTTTGACAAAACCAATTCCAAAGTTTCTTTTCTATTATTACTAACTTTGCTTAGTTTTGTTTTAATACAGTTGTTTGTGAGGCTTGAACTCTAATCAAAATGTTAGTGAAATATACATGAAGTAATCATTTCATGCTTGATTCTTGTTTCTTGCCTAAATGCATAGATGTCTGCATGTTTTGACATTTGTCATTTAACTGTATTGCTTTGAAAATGTCTATTACAAAAAACATCCCCATAAATATCAGTCTAAGTTAATCCAAAGCGTTTGGCTTCAGATTAATAGGAGATGGGTAAAACTCAAGTGACAGCAAATCAATACTCCGGCTTATGTCCCAGTGAAACGAGTTTAGCAAAATGAATGACTGACAACAAGCAGGAGCATATGTTGTGTGGTGCAGGTTATCCAACTATGCAGAGTCAGTCAATGTGGTTCACTTACAGTAGAAGAAAATAATATACTACTACTATTCTCTTATCAAGGCATTTTTTGTAAATTTAAGACTTTAGCCCCAGAAATTTCCTGTTTTCCTTTAATCAGAGGCCTATTTTTTTACTTTATATGCACATCTTATTTTTATGTGAAAAGATTTAACCTGTCCATCTTGCTAATGCAGGCAGGCTGGTGCACCCGTTAACCCTGCAACGCCAAAGTAACACACACGCACAGCAAATCCCAAATTACCTCTTATAAAACTCTGTAATGAATTAACGAATGATTTATGAACCATCAATAAGGCAACCTAATACAATTTCTAACCTCAATAAAAGGAAACTTTAAAAAAAAGCTGCACTGAAAGGATACCTGACTTTAATAGGAGGGAAATATAAACTACTGCTCACTAGTCTGATGCTCTTTGCTGCTCGGCCCCACATCTTCACTTTGGCATGCAAACACACAGACTGGGTTAAACATAACCTAGTTAAAGTCTTCCATGTGCAGCGAGTGCGTGTGCATGTGTGTGTGCATATGAGGGCGACATGAAGGTGGGCCGAGTCAAGTTGTCAAGTCCACTGGCTCCACCCCCTTATTGGTGTGACAGTGGGTAACCATGGAAACATTTGCCAGAATCGTGTTAATTGGGAGAAATGACTCTGACAGCTCACCCTACTTTGAATAAGATGTCTTACACACACCTATACAGACACACACCTCAAATCTCTCAAGACACACTGTCTGAGAAAAGGAATAGAAAGTGGGATAAACCGCAAACGTGGGATTTATAGAGAGATGAAAGTGATTTTAAAAACAAGAAGTATAAGAAGTACAGCAAAATACGAAGGGCCAGCACAAAAAGGCACTTGTAAAAGAGCGACAGAATCATCTTTAAACAAAAGCAATGCCCTGAATGTTTCATGCAGCGCTGAATAAGTTATGCCCCCTTACGTGCGCCGTGTGTCTGCACGTGCGTGCGCTTAGCCGCAAATTATGTGCATGTATATGTGTGTGTCATACATTACATTAAAGGATGGTGCCTCAGCAGGAACCTTGCTGTACACTTACAGCATAGCAAACATCTCCTCCCCAAAAGAGCACAGGAAATGATAAAATAAAGATAAACTCAAAAAAATCGGTGTAGCTTGGATGGAGAACAAGAAGTTGTTACGTAATAACAAAAGCTAGTCTTTCTGCGCTTAGCCGCAAATTATGTGCATGTATATCATCATACATTACATTTAAGGAGCTATACCTGGTATTAATTTATTCTTTCTAAGAAAATAGTTTCTACATGGAATATTATGTGGTAAAAGGGGGAAGGCAATAAAAATGAATGACTTAGTGATTGCGCATATGTAGGAGTCCAGGCCATACTAGTTAGCAAAAGCGGCTCATTTTTAGCTTTGACGTGAAGCTCTTTCTCTGCCAATGGGGTTAACTTCCGGATTCCGATCAGCCAGTAAGAGCATTCCCCTAGGAAATCCGGAAGTTACGGAAGTTAACCCCATTGGCAGAGAAAGAGCGTCATGCCAAAGCTAAAAATTAGCCGCTATCGCTAACTAAAATGTCCTGGACTCTACATATGTGCAATCAGTGAGTCATTCATTTTTATGGACTTCCCCTTTTACCGCATAATATACCGTGTAAAAACCATTTTCTTAGAAAGATCAAAATAATATCAGGTAGGCTACAGCTTCTTTAAGTGCTCCACACTTACAGTAGCCTATAGCAAACATCCCCTCCCCAAAAAAGCACAGGAAATAATCAAATAAAGGTAAAATATAAAAAAAATCAGTGTAGCTTGGATGGAGAACAAGAAGTTGTTATATAATAGCAAAAGCTAGTCTTCCTCTTGCTCCACATTATCTGGGCAGCTGTAGGGTGAGGAGGTGCACAGCGAGGTGTAAACAAAGCGTTCGTGAACATGGCTGACTCTGGTAGAGGGAAGTGTGGAGGCAGGTAATTAATTTGCAATACAAACGGAGCTGGAAAAAAAAGAGAATGAAAGTAGGGGTTAGCGTTGGAATAACAGGACTTTCATCCCCCCCCCCCCAAAAGTGAGCTTGCATTACCAGAGTCCAGCCACATTACTTCCCCTGCAGATCCCTCACAGTAACGCCCAACACAAGCCCGGAGCATGTGGGCCCAGAAATATGTCCATAAAACAGGACGCTTCCCAGCAACTCTGCTGTTTGGACACAGAAACAAACAGAAAGAGCGACGGGCAAAGTCACATGAAAACAGGGCTGCGAGCGGAAGTAACCAGGTCGTTGGGGCAGACCTGTGCTGTTGCCAAGCAACCAGGTGATTCCTCTAAAAAGCCTGTCCTGGGGAGATTCCCGTGTTTGTGTGAGGGCATTTACTCGCTTGTGAGTCCACAGGCCGGCTTGCATCTGCGAGTGTGTGTGGATGCAAGTTAGTGCTGCCACGGTGAGTACAAAGATCCGGGAAGTGAGAGCGTTTGTACTTGTTTTCTTATTTTCCTCTTGGTGTACATTTTATTTATTCAGCAATTATGTATTTATATTTTATGGAGTACACAGAGTGCTGACTGGAAAATCCACACAGATGTGCAATGACAAGTGCATAACCACACACACTAACAGACACACACATGCTCATATAGAGTCACAAGCTGTGGAAAATATTCAATTTTGAGAGCATCAACAAATCCCTGAGGTGTTGCTGACGTTTATGCACGCTTCAGAGTATTCATAGCTGCTCACACAACGCCGATAACCGCACCTACACACACTCACACCTTCATGTAGCCGAGGCAGAGTGTGAGTCTGAGGAGAATGGGATGTGAGACGGGTTTGGGAGGTGACATGAGTCTTCAGCGATTTTTCTCTTTTCTGTAACTCCTTCCTCCGTATAAATAGAGGCAAGTAACAATGCGACTGACAGGCAGCTGTAACCCTGGAGATTCATTAGGGCTTGTCACTATGGAAACCTCCAATCAGGGCGAAATGTTAGCAATGTTTTCCCACACAGCTAATGGGTCCAAGGAAATACCTGAGCTCCAAACACAAATAAATTCACGCACACGTAGAGCCACGCGCAGCGCTGACCTCCGTCCCACCTTCCTTGTGTTTAAAGAGCAGGTAAACATCTAGACATATGTCGCCTTGTATGTAAAACAGCTCTGAGAAAGCGCAGAGCAGGAACACAGACAACGTGTCTCTCATATTATAAACAGAGACAAACTTTTTGCACGGTCGCACACACGTACGAGGAGCGGGGAAGGATATGGGTGGCAGACGGCTCGGAGGCACCAGGAGCGGGGAGGGCTGGTTTGGGTCAGAGCCAGGAAAACCACCGGCGCTAGGGATGGATACGGCAGCTCTTCCTTTACCTCCTCTCCCTCTTCCTCCTCTTCCAACTCTTTGTGCTCCCACTCCTCTCTTTCAGCCGACACGTGCACCTTCTCCCCCTCCTCCTCCTCGTCCTCGCCATCCTGTGTCGGTCCTCCGTGCTGCTCATGCAGGTCTGGCTCCTGGATGCCCGTCATGGCCGTGCTGGCAACAGCCTGAACCTGAAAGCGGCGCAGGGGCAGCAGCACTTTGTTCAGGACACAGCGACATATGTGTGGATGTACGTTTACCTGCGTGTGTGTTTCTACTAGGGCTCGGCGATATTAACTAATTTTAATATCTCGATCATTTTTTTGTTAATCGCGATACGCGATATATATCACAATATAAATTTTTGATGGTCAAATAAACAAAGAGATGGCTTAAAATTACGGCCTTATGTGCTAAATGCAAGGATCAGAAGCACATGTGCATCAAAGGCCCTATACATGATATTATTCTTAATTTTAAACTAATTTTAAAATTAAACTTCTGGAACTTCCAGATTTCCTAGGGGAATGCTCTTACTGGCTGATCGGACTCCGGAAGGTACGGAAGTTAACCCCATTGGCAGAGAAAAAGCGTCACGTCAAAGCTAAAAATTAGCCGCTAACACTAACTAAAATGGTCTGGACTCCTACATATGCGGAATCAGTGAGTCGTTCATTTTTATGGACTTACCCCTTTTACCACATAATATACCGTGTAGAAACCATTTTTCTTAGAAAGATTAAAATAATTTCAGGTATAGTCCTTTAAAGTATCAGACTAAAATTAAATTAGATGTGCATTAAAATTATTAAAAAAAATACTTTCAATGACCATAACAAAAATACAGCTGTGCAAAATGCTAAAAAAAAGAGATATTTTTAACTCAAAACATGCTAACTCCATTAAGGATGGGCATAATAAATCGAAAATCAATTAATCGATCGTTAAGATTTTAATCCATTCCCTTATTGTTTAATCAATTAATCGAATGCGTCTGATGCCGAAGTAAGTGCATATTTTCCAGTGTAACCACTGAATTAATCCCATTTAACTGCCACAAGAGTCGTTCATATTGTAATAAAAATCTAAATAAAGAAACAAACTAGTTTTTTTCTACTTTCATATCATTTAAATATAGGCAATAAATATTCAATTTCAATCCAGAAATATTAATTTTTAACTGATAACCGATCGTTAATTCACCTGATAATCAATTAAGACAATCTAATCGAATGCCCATCCCTAAACTTGATATAAACAATATTCCTTTACTCTATATCTTGTGTGACAAAGTCTCAATATATCTGAAAATCTCAATATATCGCCCAGCTCTAGTTTCTACTGTTTCTCTCCTGCAGCTCTTAAAAAAAAGTTTTTAAACAAAAACTGTTTTTCCTTCACTGCTGTATACCAACTATAACTTTACATAAAAATAAATGGTTAATAAATGCAGATGGGTAGACGACAGACAGGGCAACAAGAATCACTTTAATGCTCTGCATAATAATCCTACAGCTGTACAATTCTGTGATTAAAACTGGCCATTAAGGCTGATGCTTTTAATCCAGACTAGTTTTAAACAATTTGTTCCGAGATAAAATGGCTTAGACGACTACTTCTTTAACGGTTGGTGTTGTGTAATGATTTCGCCAGTTATTCATTTCATTTTTAAATTCACAATAAGTTGACCCTCATTGTAATGAAAATGACCAACTCTATGAGTTATATGTTTTTTCCCTGTCTGCTAATTTAAGATGAAATCTCATAAACTTCAGTGACATGGACGAGCTAAAGCAGCCTGTGGTTAATTTTTTAAAAGAGCTGACAGATTTCTTGGAGCACTGGAATATCATCAAGGCAATGTCAAATTGAATGATAATCTCATTTTGAATTAAACATGTGATCACAAGAGCAGATTTCCTCTTCTTTTTTTTTAGATTTCCTTCTCTGTTGGGAAATATGCAGTGGAGTTTGGCAAGAAATGGTGGAAGCAGAAGCATGTGACAGTCTTCTAAGTACCCAGCAAACGCTGCCCACTGGTCTGCCATGTGCTCTTTCCTTTGCTTATCACCCCAGGGAATCTGACAAATTTACTCCAAAGCGACCAATTTATTTTGAAGTTGGAGCATCAACTGAGTTATTTGGGTAAATTGAGCCAACTTTGAGTCGACGCAGGCAAAAACTGTATGTTTGGGTGTATGTAGGAGAATACAACAGCAAACCTGGCGTGCATGTTCACCCTTTAAAGAGAAGAGCATCTGTCTGGTGTGTGTTTGTAGAGAATAATTAGACTATGCCTCTTTTCTGAAGCAGATAGTTAAAGAAATCCAGGCTTTTCAATTTACTTATTAAAAAAAATAAATAGATTCACTGGTGGCCATTGGTTAAACATCAATTAACCATGAGGGGGAAAAGCCATTCTTCTACACTGCTGAGAGGCTACTGATGAGTCCTTTCAAAAATATTTCCAGAATTCATTACAAGCCTCTCTTGCTAATAGTCAGGCTATAGTGGAAATAAATCATCATTGTGAATCTCAACCAGTCACCAGAACAAAACACTGAATATTCATACCTCTAGAAGACCTCTGAAACTCATTAAAATGCTTTACAGCCAGACAATACAGCTGCATTTATTGCTTTGAATCTTTACCAAAAATCAAGAACAGTACATTTTGAGCAATAAAAGCAAAGAAAACTGCACATCTCCATTTAAAAGGGCAATTGTTCTGCCCATTGCAATGATCCACGTCTTCTTAAAGGCAAACCAGACACATATATCCAGCCAAAACATGTCTGTGTTGTAGAAGTCAAACGAAAAATGGCCTCAATCAGCTTATAATTAACTGTGTAAAACTAGAACCAAAAATCTCACTCTCCCTGTGAAATTTGCCTCAGGAAATTTACAAAGGCCTGGTCTTTTTTAGCAATATTGACTGATTGCATACAGCTGTAAAGACTTTATAATTACGTAATTAATTGTCTTTTTTTTGTGGAAGACACAACGCCATTGAAAGATCGACATCATAATCTGGATATTTTCTATTGTGCCACGGGCTTTCTCTCCGCGCACGCGATGGGACAAGGCAGTAATAAAAGTACATAATGGCAACAAAAAAGCAAAAACTTTGCCTGGCATTCTTACCGTGGAGCAGCGTCCATCCAACAGCCTCACTCACACCGGGTTCGACGTGCGCCCTGAGCTCCCGGAGCCCCGGTGCTCCATCTGAGAGGCGCTCGGTGGTCCTCCGTCTCCACTCCCCCCCCCACACCCTGCCGATATCCAAACTCAGTCCGTTAGTCAAGAGGAAGAAAAAGAGGAAAAATATCGCAGGAATGAGACGCACAAGTTTTAACAAATTGGGAAAAGTCAAGTTACAGGAGTAAGTGCTCCCCCGTGCGTCAGCGTCCGCTTAGCCACTGGACGCGCTCCGCGATGTCAGGTAGCCTACCGGAGTTCAGGCGCACCGGGAAGGAGAGCTGTGTCAAGTCTGCCAGAGACAGGCAAACCGGAAATACTCGCAATTTACCTTTTAAATAAGACAGCCTGCTCCAGGAAGTTAGAATAGCTAGATAAGAGTGTCTGGTTTTACACTGCATTATGTTAAAGAGACACAAATGTTCCCTTTGCACCTATAGGCTACCTGAGCTGGATACAAACCCACATCAGCGAACCTGTAGTAGCGGTAATCCAATCCAAGCTACAAGCTAACTTGTTTCACAGTCACTAGCTAATGATCATATAGCCTATATCAGTCTTGAGAAGATTTCATTTCTGAATTGAATAACACTTTTTTACTAGACATTATTTGACTTTATGTTTACTTTTAACATTTTATAAATCTGCATTTCCATTAAAAAATAAAACGGAATAGAATTAAAAAGCAGCTGCATTTTTTAACTAACTAACCAACTTTTAGCTAAGTGAGAGATAATTAGGCTACGCAAAGGAAACATATTTTGATATTAAAATGTTTTTTATTTAATTTTTCTAAAGTCAGTTTTATTAATTGATGTTTAGATTAAAACTACATAGTTCCCATTTGTTAGTAGCCTACAGCTTCACACAATGTTACCTATATATTTGCTTTTAATTAAGTCAAACAGAAAACATTTGCAATGAATTAGAAGTTGAAACTTAGAGATAATCTTATTTAAAAAGTGAAAGATAATTTAATCCAGAATTTAATAAAGAACCCAATGTATAATAAAAAAAAGCCAGCCTGTCAAATTTAATCGGTGAAATATAAATCCAAAAGATTTGGGTGTGAAACAAAAACTTGTGTTGCCTGTTCAAAAGTTTTGTTTGATGTTTAGCTGAATTTTATGGATGAATTTTACACTAACATAAGTAATGCAAATGTAAAGAAAAAGAACCTGGCAAACCATTTTACATGCCAACTCAAGATTTCTCAAAAGGCTGTAGATAAAACAGCAGTTAGAAGCAACAACAATCAAATCAGTGAGCACAATAAAACAATACTTAATGAAGGCATGATAAAATGTAAAATAAATAAATAAAAATTTCATAATTCAGTTTCATGTTTAAAACACAATGACATCATTGCAGGAAGACCAACAATTGTAGATGAAAAGAAGCCCAGATTTGATGCATCATCATCATCATCACAGTAGGTATGGCTGAATATGCGTGTCATTTGTTTTTACAGTCTATGGTGTCAGCCTTTATTTACATCAATTCGGATGTTAAAGTTCACATAATCTCGCAAATGACAGTTTGGTGACTGACAAAAACTAATGAATGCTTAAAAATGCATGTGAACCAATAAATCAGGTAAGCAAATGGATACGAGAATAAAACTAGAGTGGCAGATGGAGTGGCAGATGATTTGATAGACTGAAATTAGAATAAATCACTCTTAATGAAAACAGACAAACAGCCTTACCATAATCAACTTTTTCAGTCACAAAGCAGAATAGTTATTTTTTGTTATTTTTCAAGGAAGGAAGTAGCAAGAGTGGCATTGATGAATTGTAACTATAAAATTTAATGGAAGATAACAGAGGTGAATTGATGTGATGTGGTAATAATTTGTCAGTAATTACACGCATGAGCTCTGAATGTAGTCCAATAGCTGGCTCTTCCTTTGTGCCGCTTTGTGTTAAAATGTTAAATAGCTCTTGAGCCATATTGCTGGGAATTGTGCAATAATGGGGTGTTCTGTTTATGATTACTTTTAACTTTATCCTGTTAAACTGTTTGCAGTCTTTTATTAGATATGTTGTGCGTGTGTTACTTGTTCTGTCATGCAGTGTTTGTATTTCTTTTATATCTATTTATCTATTTTGAGTGTACAGGCTGCTATCACAACAAAGTATATTCTATTCTATTCTATTCTATTCTATTCTATTCTATTCTATTCCTGCCTGGACTCCTGGCTTGTCATCTGCTTTGCTTCATAGGGTGATGAGTGCAGTGCTAAGCAATATTTATTAAAACAATTGTGGATTTACTAATTTGCTGTTTTGTTCGTTGATCACCCGCTGCTGTTTTCATTCTATTATTTTTGTCCGCATAAAGTTTTGTTTCTTTAATTTTATTGACCTCTTTGGGTTGGTTGTTATCTGTATTCACCTTATCTTTAATATTAGTTTGCTTTTCTTGTCTTCACTCCTACTGTGCAGGTTAATAAATTTGGTTTCATTCATTGCATTGTGGTTTTCACATGTGTTTTTTCTCGTTAGACCGCTGGGAGCCATTAGGTGGATGGGCTCGGCACTCGTGGTTGGGATGCCCAATCTTGTGCACGGTTTAGCCCACTGGGTATGAGGGCGCCATGCTTTAAGTTTGCAGTGAGGTTTGTGGTGTTCACGAGGTGAGAGCAGTGGGGACTCCCTGACTGTAGGTGCCCTCCACTGGTGACCCTGGCTAGTCTTCTTTTTTGTACTTTGGCTTTGTGACCTTTTTAACTTTAATATTTTTATATTAAAGTGTAACTGATTAAACCTTTATATTTAGATTTTCTTTGTATTCAAATGAATATTTACCCTGTACACACATTTCTGGCCTTTTTATTTCATTGGGTCCTACATCCCAGGTAGCATTGTCTGTCTTTCAGAATTTCCCATTCTTAAATATCCATTCATTTTCTTTTCCAAAGATCTTATTTTTGACCCTACAGCTCTTTGCATTGTTTAACCCTCGCCACAAAGACAAACCAGACTTCTGTATACATGTTTTAACTGAACCAATACTGCATACATTGCCTACCTTAAAACTCTGACGTGTTTTGATGTCACGCTAGCATTCATTATGCACATAGCTAGAGCCGTTGCTGCTCTGCAGCACCCTGGGGCTTATGAGCCACACCACAACTTTAGTGTCCAGCCCACACACACACGATTGTAAGAAGCAAGAAAAATACAATAAGAGACAGAGCAGAAGATAAGACAACAGCCAACATTAGCACTGGCTTTTACTGGCTGGAACGAGCCCAGAAAAGGGAGAATGTAAGATGGATGCTGAAATAGCCCTCATCAGGGGGCGGCAAAATACAAAAGTTGAAGGTACATCTGAATATGAGACTTTTTAAAGCTTAATAAAATTTTAAAATTTTAGGCTTAATTAGTTTACTTGCATATTAAAGACAGAAGTAGCTCCATAGTACTACAAGCTGATGGTGAATGAGTCTGATAGTACTGCCGAGCACTGCTTTATTTTGAAGGTTTTTACTGGAGAAGCCTGTTCTTAATATTGCATAACTTGACTCTGACAGAGTGAGTCAGAGCATGTGACTTGTCCCCTTGCTTTCCTCTGCCTGATGGTACACCGCTTCCAAATATCCCTTATCCAGTCTCTGCTAGGCAGTTATCTCACAAATCAGCTACCCTGGACAGTATGAGTGAGTGTGTGGGTAGAGTCATATGTACGACAATTCTACACAGTCACACTCAGCACGGATGTCGACTCACTTAACCCAGGAAGCTCCAACACATTACCTTCAAATCTGCTTTTATGCTCAGTCGGGTTTCAGAGGACAAGGGATTACTAATGACTGATACTACTGCCTATCGCACAAGATTTCCATAACAGTGGTGGAGAAATAGAATATCCAGACTCTAACAGATATAACAAAAGTATAAATTATAAGTACTAAGTTCATAGTTAAACATATTAGTTATGGAGAAGAAACACTTTGTATGTTTATTGTCAAATAAGACAAAGAGCAGTATGATATACTAATCACAAGTTTTTACCAAAATAATACACAATAAAGTCTAATCTTTACAAACATCCATCAGCTATACCCACTTAGTTAAACCATCTCAAACATTTAAAGAAACATCTATTCTTGTTGTTCTGAGCAAAAAAATGTAAAGAAAACATTTTTCTCAGGGGGTCTGGATCTATCCTAACAAGAAGTGGAGTACACCCTGGATAGGTCACCAGTCCATCACAGGTCCATTACAGACAACCTCTTGCACTTAACTCTCACTCACTCTTCCACTCATTGGCGCAGAGTCAGTTTAGGTCCACCAGCTAACCTAACAAGCACTTAAATGGACCGTGAGAGGAACAGAGGAAAACCACCCGAATGAAAAGATGTGTAGATATTTTCAAACAGATATTGCCATCAGAACTGAGGGAAAAGAACAGAATAAACATCCCGACCACACTAAAACAGCACCGAAACAACACAATGCTTATTTTCTGGGGGATCCGAGGAATTCCCTGAAGGGCTTCTGGCAGTTCCTCTATCCCACACTGGGACCAAAATAGCGTACACTGTAGATCTTAATAAACCCCTTACATGGAGCACTAACTTTAATGGATGTTTTCCTTAATATTCATACTTAGACGAGATCAGCAAATCAGTATTTGCTGTGCTGAGGGGGGATTTTTCTCAGGTTTTAGCCTCTGAATAGTGGCATTTTGATACATTTGTGGCTGAGATTTTGAGTCAAAGCTCTGTAACATCAAAGAGTTCACAATGAAGCAGAATTCAAAGAAAGCTTGAGTACAAAAATAACCTTTACCTCTCTAAGTGGACAGCTGCAAGATGCAAGGAAGGAAGAAGGAGAGAAATTAACAGACATCCTCAAGGTAGTTGGGAAATTTTGAGATCAGAGAAACCCAAAAACACACATTCTCCACACACGCACACACACACACACACACACACACACACACACACACACACACACACACACACACACACACACACACACACACACACACAAAAA
>JAVQJG010121957.1:0-10906 GCA_036024015.1 Craterocephalus amniculus
CCATCCATCCATTTTCTGAACCACTTAATCCAATTGGGTCGCGGGTGTGCTGGAGCCTATCCCAGCTGTCAACGGGCGAGAGGCGGGGTACACCCTGGAGAGGTCACCAGTCTGTCGCAGGGCCAACATGGAAAGACAGACAACCACTCACACACACACTCAAACCTAGGGAAACTTTGAAAGTGCCCAATCAACCTCACATGCATGTCCATGGGAGGAAGCCGGTGAGAACCCACCAAATAGGAATTAGGAATACTGAAGCTAACTGTGCTAACCACTACACCACCGTGCAGCCCTTCATTCAGATTCATTTAACTGTATTTCTTATCTACATGAACTGGAATAAATATGACTCAAATATTGTTTTATTTGAAGCAATATGCCACATTTGTAACAATCAAACTGTGAAAACATAAACAGCAGCTGCCAAGTTTATTTTGATCAGATGTTTTAGGTGTGACAGAACTTCAGTCTCTTGTTTGTTATCCTTAATTAAAGTGAAATGCTTTACAAATCTTTCGACTTTACAGGTATGAATTCCAAGCTTTGATGTCGTTTACTTCCATCAATGCCCTGCCTAGATGCAGGATGGGAATCTGCCCATACTTTTCCTTACGTTATAGTGCTGGCAACTGATGATTTTGCTGTTACATCAGCTTTGATGGCATTTGCTGCTGTTATATTTGGGTCCCAAAATTCCAACATTTTAGTCACAACATTCCTGACCACACAATCTTTTTACCTTTGCTAATGTCCAAAAAATCAACTAAGCAATCAACCAATCAAGGAATAGGTAAAAAGTCATATTATTAAAGTGTAGGGATGTATAAACATATTGATTACTCAATACATCGCAATATTTCTCCCGCCAATTCAATATGGATATAATATATTGAATATGGATTCGGCAAATCCTCTGAATCGATTCATCTCCTCTTGTGTTGGGGGCGCTGTGCATGTTATTCACATTGTATGGATGGAGCCTCCATTAGTTTAAATATAAAAGAAAGTAGCATGAAGCCAGCTTCTTCAACTTTTTAATCTCATGTTTGCAATCATTTTATGTAAATCCAGAACACAGATAATAGACTGAAAGTCAGATCTTACGTACGCTGCAACAGGCAGAAATAAATGGCTTCATTAACAAGACAGACTCATAAACAGGAGTCATATTTTAGATTTTAAATCGATTTTTGTGTTATTTACATATTTTTTCTTCTTTCGTCTTTTTTGAGCATACTGTCCATCCATCTATCCATCCAGCTATTTTCTATGTCCAGTAACCAGGGTAGGAAAGTAAAAAATTACATTACTCGAGTTACAATAATTGAGTAGGTTTTTATGTACTTATACTTTTTCAAGTACTTTTAAAAAAGTGTAATTTTGCTTTTACTTAAGTACATTTTCTTTTTAGTAATGTACTCCAGTACATTTTACATCACAAACATTACTGAGTTAAAAAAAGAAAGTAAAAAAGAGGCTGAAACAGAGACAAGAAAACGCGTTCTGGAAATGAGTCAGGGGAAGGAGAGAGTTCATTGTGCAAGCAGAAACAGCATTATAAGAAAGATGGCGCAAGTCTCACTCACAGACAAAAACATGGAGGAGGGAGGTGAAGGCATTGTGATGGACGACCGTGCCCCAATATTTGTTGTTAATAAGTAACTTTTTACCCCTACTCAAAATACATTTAAAATGATTAACTTTTTACTTTTACTTGAGTAGATTTTTTGATTGGTAACTTTACTTGTGCTTAAGTAAAATCACATCAGAGTAACAGTACTTGTACTTAAGTATAATATTTTTGTACTCTTTCCACCTCTGCCAGTAACTCATGTTCAGTATTCCTAATATTTGGTGCATAAAGTTGAGAGGTCTGCTACACCTGAGACAGGAGAAAAATGAAACAAACAACCACTCACACTCACTCTGAGTGTCCCTTTTTCTACATTGGTTATGTTCCAATGATTTCTGCTGTTAGTTATAGCTGTAGAATTAAAGAAATACCAGACGATTGAAGGCACTTACCAAGAAAGTTGATCCTGTTGCTACTTTTGCCAACAGCTGTTTTACTTGAAAGAGATAAAAGACAGTTCCAGCTTTTGTTGCATGCAGGGGGGTAATAGACATATTTTTAAAAATGATGTGTAGGCCTCTCCTGCGTGTCAAACCTTCTCTTTACTGATACTGGTCAGAGGAAGAGGGGCAAGAATCAAGACTACAAACAGAAACAGAGCTCACCTGGGGGAAGGGGTTGGGACTGGAATTCGGTTTTGGAAATTAAACTGGATGCCCTGCAGACTGTATCACCGCCTCTGATGGTTAGAGCATTCCCTCATGTAGACGACCTTTTGGCTCAGCGTCAGATTTCAGTGTCGTTTGGCATGAACATCATGATATCTGCTCTTTTTTATTTAAACTGTGAGCTGAGGATATGTTAACAACACAGGACAGGTAGTTATGTTGAAGAGCGCGGCTGCTGCCGTAGTTATTTATCCGAACTAAAAGCCTTGTGCATGATGTGTTATATATGAAACCAAACACAGCTCAGCGGTGAGGATCTTCATATTTGTGTGGCTACAAAGGAAACAAAGGAAGGCTAATAAAAAAAATGTGATGTAGAGCAGTGAATGTTGGCCTAATGTTACTGGCTAGTTCAGCAGCAGATCTTTGTTAGCTTTGAATATCCCCTCACACGCACACACACACACACACACTCAGGTACTCACACACACAAAAACCTAGCTGAAGTGCCACAGCCTCTCTCTCCTCAGCTGTCAGCCTGCATTCCTTCTTGCCTCTCCATTAATGGCTACAGAGAAAAGAAAGAGAACAAGAACAATGAGCAGCCTAAAAGAAATCTGGGTATCACATTCTGTCGTCATTATTTTGATATAAAAGATACAAAACACTCTCCAACTTGAAAACTTCTGACATAATGAGTGAAGTCATATAAAACACCATAACTTGACCTTGTTTCAGTTATGGTGGGTGTTTTTTGTACATGGCTTCAACTAATGACAACACATAAAATATAAAACATAAAATGTCATTTTGATGCAAGTATGTTGTGCTAGCCCCTCGTGGATTACTCCTCTTTACTAGCCTGTTGGGTCATTAGAGGACAAACCCAGATTACAGATATTTTTTGGCCATGTCAGCCACTTATGACAGTTGCTTATCTAGGAAGTGTTGTGTGGGCCAGAAGTGGACCGGATGTAAACTGGCAGCCTGACTGGGATTATGGCAAGCCTTTTTGGGCCACATGTGGTCCAGATATCGGTTATTGGCTTGGCCGTATATTACGGCACAGATTTTTGGTTCAAGATATGTTGCAAATTTGAATGTGAGGCTTCTTTTTTTTGGTTGTCATATTTGTAATTTCCCCCCCATTTTGGGTCATTATTGGAAAATAAAAGTCCACTCGCCAAAACAATATAAAAAAAAACATTGAGGATAAATATTTACTCCTTTTCTTTCCTGAGATCTTTCAATCACCTTGGATCTGAATTATCCATTCAGCATCCATAAAGTGCCATTACAATAAGTACTTTTTGGTAGTTTTGAGCTCTAAATCAAATTATTATTCAAATTATCTTAACTCTTTTAAGCATTTCTTTAGAGAAATAAAAATAAATTAATGCTTATGTTACTAGGGTTATAAGAATAAGTAACACCGTTGATTTATAGCTTTTAAATCCCCAACCTCCATTATGTGGAAAATAAATCATTTTTGTTTTACTTTGGTTTTCATTAAATCATGACATCATTTGATCAAATTTTGCATTTCAAGGGTTGGAATAATTTTAATAAATACTTGTTAAGTATTTGTCATCAGAATGATGCTGAATGAATTAACTATTTAATACAGTGTCTTGGAAGTTACATCCACCAAAACACTTCTACATTTTTTGTTTTGTACTTCCAGGTTGCTGTAATTTAAACAAAAAAATAATAATAATAATTTTGATCTGCAATGTTTTACTAGCAGTTTTTGAGGGACAACATTTCGGTCATCCAATAAACGAGTAAGGTAGTAAATTTTTTCCAGTGTGACTTGTTGAACTGGAGACAAACACAAGAAAAAAAATGTTTTATATATTTATTTATTCTTGTACAAGAAATCAAAACAACAGCATAGTTGCCCCAAAAGACCAAAAAGTTTCTGATAACCTCCAAGGATTGAAATGGTTTGGACCTGTTGTTCGTTTACGAACCTCAGCGAGCCTGAACATCTGGCAGGCCAAGGAAGCATGATATTGTCCTTTGCTCACTCCTGATCTGCTGTGCTCTATGAAGGGATGAACACCTCGCTTTAGTTCACACAAACTGAAATTACTTTATGTGAAAGTTTCCTTTCGTCAGCGACAGATTCCTGCAGCGATCAGGAGCAGCTGAGTCTGTATGGGCTTGTGTGGCGGCTACAGTGATGTCATCTCAGCACATGCGGTCAGAAGTGTGAAACTGGTGTGGCTGTCACAGGCAAACAAGCAAAGAATTACACAGAGAAAAGAAGACAAGAAGCATAGCGATAACTTGGCACATCAGATGCCTGCTATAATGTGTGTGTCGGTAGTTTCCAGAGCAGAAATCATGTTGTGTCTGGATGGATTTTGTCATTGTCTGTACGGAAGCCCTACTCTGTGTCTTAGACTTCTTCCAGCCGTCATGCCGTCTCCTTTACACTCAAACATCCGGATTAAGGATGAGGGAGCAACCTGGAAACAAACTGTTGTATCACAGGTCATTTAATTTGTTGTTTACAGAGCTGCTCACGTTGTTTTGTCATCTTAAACAAAACCACTAATTGGTGTTCTTTGTTTAGTCAACAAGCACACACCTGACATACGTTAACTTAAACATAAGCCTGTAATTATAAATCCTGTAATTATAAATGAGTGTAGCTTTGTGCAGAAGTGGAGCATAATGTGTTTGTATGGATGCACAGGTGTGTAATAATGATCTACAACATGTTAAACACATCTGCTTCTCGTCCATCTGGCTGGCATTAGCCGGCGATTGTACGGGTGCCAGGCAAACACAGCTTTCTCAAGGATGTGTGTAAGATTATTTGAGTTTGTGTCCACATGAAATCTTTCACTGTTCCCAGCAGGCTTCATATCTACGCCTGGCCTGCAGTGATTAGATACTGTCTCCTGTCTTCCTTAGACATTATTGATGTGTCCATTTTATGGACACATCAATACTGAGCATTCTGTGGGCAGCACACACTCTTCCACAAGGAGAAAAGCTAACATCAAGGTTGTTTTGCTGGATTGTGTAAGTGAAAGGCAAGCTCCTACATTGCCGCAATGGTGCAAAAATATGATTTTTGAAAGCTGAATGGCTAATTTTGCTATTAACATGGTTGTCAGAGGCTAAAGATAACTGAGGATGTAAGTCGCTATTAATACATTCAGGCAATAATTTAAACATTTCCCGACCATTTAGAGAAACATTGGCATGCTACTTTGCAAATATGACCAACAATTCAATTTTTGAGTCCTTAGATCATGTTCACAAAGAGTTTTCCAACATCGTGCCTGTAAGTGTGTCATCCTATAGACAGCAAGAACTGAAATTTCCTCACTGTCTGCCTGGACAGCTTTAGTGCAAATGAAGCACTCAAAAGATGGAGCAGATAAAAATTCTGAAAATTGTGTTTCTATTTATGTTTAATAACTGTAAACACCACTGCAGAAAAAGTTTTGAAGATTTCCTAAATACAACAGAAACTTAAACTTTAATTTTAAGTAATTTGTTCATCTATTAAAACCTTCTAAACTAATCTCAAATCGGATTTTCCAAACACACTCAAAAATCTGTTGCATTACTCTTCCTTTTAATTTCACTTTTTCATTTTTTTGACCGTTGATGCAGGTTATTCCGGTTATGCAAGATGAATCTGTGTCCATTCATGCTGAACACGTCTTGTACATCTTTTTTTGCAATGTAACTCCTGGATGACAGCAGTTTATATAAAACAGGCTACTGCAGAGGAGTCACCATGTTTATATCTTTTATTTGGAACAAGTGTGAATCTTGTTTTCCCAGCGACTTGTGAATTTGATCCACAGCGAGGGAGTGTTGTGCAAAGCGGCAGCCCACATTTTGTCATGTAGGAAGTTGAGGGAAGATTAGGAACATCTGCTGTGGACAGACTGTAGACTGACAGGGAGAACATGGTTCTGTCTTCATACCAATTTACTCAGCAATGCATGCAAACCAGCACACGCAGGTCCCAGAGGCATGTAGGCGTGATTCATGTAGATGTCCGGTGGAATGTGCGACGGCTGCTGGTTGTCATGAAAGTTTATAAGGTTTATTTTAACTCCCACACATTGCCCGACTATTAAGTCACACAGAGAGCCCAGCACTGAAACACACACTCTAATTGCTTCATCTGCAGTTCAATATGTTGTTAGCCTATGTCACATCACAGTTCGGGGGACAGAGCAATCATAGTTACCTCTGTGTGACCTGCACTGATTCATTTTTACTGGAGTCTTTTGTCTGGTTAGTTCTCGGGACCCCTGCAGGTAGAAGGGCCCGCTAACCTGAGATAATCCTCATACAGGCCATGTTGTCTCAACACTGAATCACTGAATCAGCTCTTAATGAAGAGCAAATGAGAAGACCCTTTTTCTTGCTCTAGAGCCTCCTAAAAAGTTTTTCTAGCTTTTAAGAAAAAGCTTTTCTAGTCTAATAAAGGTTCTTGTGGTGCTTCGAGGTCTGAGGACTGTATAGTACTGTGATTAGTTTACTGTGACTATATTAGATAGTATCTGTTGTATTCCTGCAGTTTTACTTCCTATCCTGAAGTGCCTTTTCCTCAGGAAGTGATAAGACCTTTTGATATTGCATCATTATTTAGGTCAGAAGGAAGAGTACTGTTTATTTTTTCTTTATTTTCCAAGTTAAGCTCATGATTGGCTCCCTTGTTTGGAAATGATGCCGATCTCCACTGTAACTTCCTGTTCACTGTAGCTCATTTCCTGTTTCCCTCATTTCAGTCTTGGCTATCACAGCTGGCCAGGAGCCTGACCGCAACCACGGCTGTGCCCATGGCAGCTGTTACCCAGCAACTGGAGACTTACTGGTCGGGAGAGAAAAAAACCTGAAGGCTTCGTCCACATGTGGGATGAGAAGAAAAGAGCCCTATTGTATTGTCAGTCATCTGCAGGTAAGGGTGTGTGATGTCAGGTGTAACTTGAATTGTTTGCAGACAGAATCTGTGTGTGTGTCACTTCTGACCATTTTACACTAAACCTTTCCCATCTTGCTGCAGGATGAGAAAAAGTGTTTCGATTGTGACTCTCGGCGGCCGTATGATCCAGTCTATAACACCATCAATCACCGGATAGAAAATGTCATCACCACCTTCAAACCTCACCGCAAGAAGTCCTGGTGGCAGTCTGAGAATGGTGAGGAGATGAGATGTGAATGATGAACAAGGGCAGGTATTGTCTTTCAGTCTGGTTTCTTCCAGTGAGAACTGTGGCACTGCTTAAGCTTTTTATTTTTTATTTGGTGCATGTGCTGGACCCTGCTGACTTTGGGCCCTCTACACACAGTGCAACTTTGTCACTGATCACGTTGCCCTCTGGATCATCAGATCAATATGTTCATTTGTTCATCTGTACTTAGATTTTTAGGCCAAATAGCTCCAGATCTTACGAACTATCTTCTGACGGTAATTATTTTACCTACTAAAGGTAACACGCTCCTCTGAAAACTGGGGTTTTGATTTAGTCTTCCTGCAGTTCACTATATGAAAAAGTTTATATCGCCATTAACTTTTGGTTTTTCATTGCATCTGATCATATTCAAGAGCAGAATGAGGTGAAATACAGAAGAAAAAACTCAGAAATATATAAAATAATGTTCCTGGATTCCCCGATGAAGAACTCCTTCAGTTGGCACAAGAAAAGAACTGGAAAATGAAAAGGATCCTAAAATTTTACTTCAACTGCAACCATAAAACATAATAATCCTGGCACACTGTGACCAATATCCTCTGCCCAGCTGCAGTTGGTCTTAATAACAGGGTAGACCCTGCTGTGGTATCTAATCAGAGAGGGAAAGGAGAAGAACGTTTAAAACTCCAATGGAAAAATAAAGTTAGAAGTACAGGAAGTACTCCAAGCAGAGGGAGGCAGAAATGTTGATAGAGAGAGAAATGCATTTTAACTGATGCATTTTCACCAGCAGTGGCAAAGATCTGTCACATGGCTTATTTGAGTTGTTTGTGAGCCGGCTGCAGTAAAGGAGAGCTGTGGATGACTCCTCTGTGCTGCAGCAGACTTAGAATAGAACCAGAGAGAAACAGAAGGAGACGAAGGGGCACAGGAAGCATAGTGACTATTTTTACTGCTGCTTTTCCATGGCATCTTTGTGGCATTTTTCTCATGTACAGAAGGTCTGTTTGGTATGAATTACAGTGGTTTGATTGTGTTCATTCATTAATTGAAAAGGTTGTTTCCTGGGACTGGGTGCAAACATGTCAGTTTTTAAGGGATTTTAGCAGAGTATCAGCTCATCGGTGAATACAGGGGCTTTCTCTGCAATGATCGTCCTTTCCATAGTTTGAGAATGAAAACTTTAACCAAAAACACAGTTTCCAAGGTTAAAAATTTACATTGCAAACTGTCCTCTTATTTCAAGTTTCCTCCTCTATTTTCATCCTCTCCACCTCCCTCTCCTCTGATCCCAGGCTGGGTTAAAGCCCTCCTTACCCTCTGTTTCCTTCCTGTATCTTTACTGCTACAGATTTTTTTTTTTTGTTATTTAATAATTTTTTTACATTTGCCTGCAGATTGCTGCATTATTATTTTGATAAACTGCCACAATATGATGCCTTAAACCACTTACTTTTAGGTATTGTTTTTAATCTATAGATATTTTACTGTTAATGGGAACCAAAACTGCAGAGGATAGTTTAGAATAACAGTGTGTGTGAACATTACTAATATCCATTTCACAAGTTATAAAAGGGTTAAATAGTCGTGATTTTATTACATTTTAAAAAGGGCCAAAAAACAACATGACAGTATTTCATTAACTCATTGAAAGCTGACCCAGTTTATGGATGTTAGCTCCCCTTTAAGCTCCCTATTTGTGGACATTTGATGGCTGCAAAATGCCGTTCACCCCTTAGCTGCTAACTTGGCCGTCAGTCGTTTGTTTTGTAGTCAGAGTTGCTCAGTTTTTCTGCTGCATTATCCTGATAAATTCCTGCCTATAACTAAGGAAACCAGTCGACTCATTAATTCATGTTCACCATTGCACTGGACCATTGAAGTGTGTTAGTTTCCTGTTACTCTCACCACATAATTTATGACATTAGTCTGTAACACACACATTTACACTCTTGTTTTCTGGGGTAAAGTGGTGGTTGTAAATATGTGTCTTCACAAAATGTTGAATGAAAGAGCTGTTACCAGTCCTTAAATCAGCAGTTTAAAGGTTATGGCTTTTGAAGGCAATAAGTCAGATAGAAAATTCATACGTATGGCCTGGCATTTATGTGCTTGAATGCCGGAATGGGAAACTCCCCTTTGTGCTGCAGTAGTAATACAAAACACAGAGAACAAGAGTGAAAATAGTCCTCAGGGCAGAGTGCTCCTTCAGTAATAAGGGCTCAGGAAGTGTGTGGGCTTTTCCAACATGCTCTCCACGTTTCTCCTGCCAGGACTGAATGGCTTTTCCTGTCAAGAAGCCAGTCTTCAATCCAAAAGCACAGTTGCTACTTCACTTTACTGCCACTCAGCATCATCCTGTGTCAACTATCAATTAGAAAGGAAGAAACTGTTGAGTTCATGTAAGCTGAACATTTCCCTCTAACAATTTTCTGCCTCTTTCTCCCTCAGGAAAGTCAGATGTTTTTATCCAGCTGGATCTGGAGGCAGAGTTTCATTTCACTCATCTGATTATGACATTCAAGGTAAAACTAAACAACTTGACTTGACTAACACGATGATTTCGGCAGCAAAATACACTGAAGAAATGTTGACGTTCTCCTCTTCCAGACTTTCCGTCCAGCAGCGATGCTTATTGAGCGATCAGCGGATTTTGGTCGCACCTGGCAGGTCTATCGCTACTTTGCTCATGACTGTGCTGCTTCCTTTCCCGGAGCCTCCCAGGGTCCTTTGCGAAATATTAATGATGTCATCTGTGAGTCACGCTATTCTGATATCGAGCCGTCAACAGAAGGAGAGGTGAGAGACAATCTGAGACAACCACGTGATAACCACACATCCCATTAGTTGTTTGGTTCCAGAGTAAATCCACTCTAACCAGTGCTCTGTGGGCCAGCTGCTCTTTCATCGGATGTATTTGGGTTGAGACTGACTGGACTGTGTAAGCACTGAAAACGTTATGCATGAACAGTTTGTATAAAAGCCTAAGTTCTCCTTCAAATGTGGTCTGAGTTAAAGCACTTTAAAAAAACATCCATTTATTTTAAAAGATAAATGGATGTTTCTTTGGTATAAAACGCAGATGAATGATAAAAATTGCTGACTTTAGTCTAAGTTGCTTTAGATTAAGCGTTAATGCTACATATTCCATGTCTTAGAAGAGTTTACATGGACCCATGTAACAAGTCATGTGTTAATTGTAATTTGTGAGTATTGTGCATTTCCTGGCCTAGATCATCTATAGAGTGTTGGATCCAGCCATCAGGATTGAGGATCCATACAGCCCCAGCATCCAGAGTAGGTCCCATTAATATTTCTAAAGCCTGTGTGATCATGTAAAGAGAATTTACCTTATTAATGTTGGATGAAGCTGTTCTATTTACTTATTTTTAAAAGCTGTTTCCTATGGAGAACAATAGTTTTGCATATTAGGTTTCTTGATCTCAGAAAAAGAAGTTGTAGAGCAATAAACTGTAGATTAATAAAAC
>JAVQJG010122019.1:0-49467 GCA_036024015.1 Craterocephalus amniculus
CAGGTGACGGTGCGCGTTTATGACGAGTCCCGCAAAAAGAGTGAAACAGGTGGATGCAATGGTTTCATTCTTCGGAGAGGACTATTTCACGGAGTACACGGTCACATCTGAAGTCGCAAGAAGCGCGTACTATTTGTTTACAATGATGTTGAATAAACATATGAAATCGCTCTTAATCTCGTTTTTATTAGCATTGTTTTAATGGTCATATTGGACATTACAGCCATGTCTTGAGACCAAAATAAACTAGGAGGCTACAATAGTGTAGTATATTTTCCACCCAAGGCATTGGCGCTGCTTTAAAAAAAAAAAAAAAGGCAGACAATTCGACAAAAAGTCGACATGGGGGTCACGACAATCGATAGTCCAAAAACCGTGTCGGTCCCATCCCTAATATATATATATATACACAGTATATATATGCACATATATATGTACCCCAAAGTAGGGTCAGGAAAATAAGATACCGGCTTATAGATGTACCAGCGCTGAACTGCTGAAGTGTCAGTCTGCTCATCAAACAATGTTTCAATTATAAAGGGTCAAATAAAAAGCTATTGTAAAGATATTTTTCAGCAAAAACTTACGTTTAGTCCCTTTAAATAGTTATCAGCCATCCACGTAAGGACCCCAGTTTTATACACTGAGTGCCTTTTACTGTTTTTAGGTCCTTCCAGTGTTTCCTCTCTGGGGGTCCGTCTGTGTTTGGGGTGGTGTCCGGCTGTGACTGATTGATGCAGTGGGGTGGGCGCCTTGGTGGTGGGGCCTGGTGTCTCACCCGGGCCTCCCCGGGCTGCCATGCTCCTGTGCCCCTACAGTTGCAGCCTGTATGCCGCCCTTGGTTCAGACGGATCCCCGTCTGATGGGGTTTCCTTATTTGTCCATCTGCACTTAGCGTCATGTATTTCATCCTAAGCTGAGGGTGAGGGGGATGGGGTGAGGTGGGGTGGGGTGGAATGGGGTGGTATGGTGGGGTTATGGCAAATGGTGGTGGGTGGACTGGGGGGTGGGTTGGATGGACGGGAATGTTTTTAAATGTTTTTAAATGTAAGGCGCTTTGAGCCACAGACTTCTGTTTGAAAGGCGCTTTATAAATAAAGTTTTGATTGATTGATTGATGTAAGAGGTGATCATGTCTACTACAGAAATTGTAAAGTTAAACGACAAGCCTGTTTATGAGAATTTATTGATTAACCGTATCAAAGGCCTTCCTGAAATTATGTTTACATATGTACTCAGCTCCAGTAATACTGTATGGCCCTTGTTTAAGGGAGAACTTATGTGTTCAGTGAATAGCAGCAGAGCTGTGACAGTCGACCAGAGGTCAAAAGCTGTGCTAACAGTTATCAAGCAGGTTATGAGCTTCAAGATGACCCACAATAAGCTGGATTAAAAGTATTTCAGAGAGGTAATCAAAACTTTCTATGGATTTAATTTAAAGCGGTAACTTATGGAAATGCTGTTGACTCTGGGGAGTGCATTAATAAGTCATCTTGCTCTGTCAGAAAAAGGAAGACGTATGCCAGCAACATCAATTCTTTATTTATTTGGCTATGTTTGTGTTTGATGCTGTCACCCCATAACTACTGTATATTATATGTGATATATGATATTTCTTTTTTTTCATCCTTTATAAAGCAGTTGTAGAAATCTTGAAATTTATCATATTTTCTTCAAATCACTTTATATGGCACAGGCTTAGAATTTGTACCTTCTGGTGTTTAAAAAGGAAATCATTCAAAGGACTTTGCTTTTTGCTGCCTCTGATCTACTCTAATGTTGAATATATGAAAGCAAAAGGGCAACAGATGAAATTATAAAATTGTTTTCTACACAGCAGGTGATTATTTGATCACTGTGAACCACTTGGATCAGAGATCATGCTTTCATGTAGGGATGGTGCTGTGGAACAGAGATAACACCTGTCTTGGCACTAAAAAGCATAGATATGGAATTTACATGAAAGCTGATGTATCTCATAAGCCTAATATATAAAGCCAAATTACAGTTTCAGATCTTTTTTAGCGAGTGGGCAGTCCGGCCACAGTTGTTTGCTTATTTAGACAAAAATTCAGATACACATGGCAAAGGAGACACCTGTAGCTTCACACTTGACTAAATGTATTTCAATATGTGACTGGTACATAATATGCGGAGGATGGCCGGTTTGTATTTTGTCAAATTGCTCTCCCGTACTCTCAGCATTCAGCATTCTTAATGAACAGGCAAGTTTCACACATTTATATTCAGGCTGACTTCAGACCTGCAGTATCCCCACATCATACCACACAGGGAAAACATTAAACAAAGAACTTCTCTGCTGCCTAGAAAGATACCCAGCAGTGTATTTTTAAACAGAACAGCACACTTGGCATTTTGAATAATCCTAATAAATGGGGAATTGAATGAGAAGGATGCAGCGCTACCTTTGGTGCTCTTTAAAAGCTTCAACTTCAATGTTAGTAAAATGTTTGTTGGGAGACTTTAAACACCTTTTATTATGTTATGTTTTATGTTGTCATGCATATTGTATCAAGTTAAATAATTTATCAGCCACCAGATATTGTTTTCCATAGGTAGTCCATGACAACTAAAGGTTAAATAAAGATTGAAAATCAATCCCGTGGGGAGACGGAGAGAAACAGAGGCTAGAGCTAGAGCGATATCTGGGCTAACATGCTTATTCTGCTGTCGCCACAGTATATGGATGAAAATCAATATTCCAGGAGATTCTTAGATTACACTACTTTTGCCATTGCTGTCGTGGCTTTGATGCTCTCAGTCCCCACGTTTTGGAGCTTCAAAATCTGGTTCATCACTTTGAGTAAGGCAGGATCAGCACGTAGGAGTGAAGTAAGAGAAGAAAATAACATTTTAGTAGGCAAAATGCAGGAGACAGTGCTGGTCAGAAACAGGTAGGCAGGCAGCAGAGGCAAAAAACACCAGAGGGGACCAGGCAGGCAGCCAGAAATCCAAAAAGTAGCTGAGTTCCAAGTTACTAATACATCCAACGAGGTGAATGCAGGAAGCAGGGCTACAGTACACAACTGGGAAAAACTACACATTATATAATGAGGTGATAAAGGGGTTCAGAGAGGAGGAGGATCTTTGGTATTCCCTGAAATGATCATCCTAATTTTGCAACCTCAAAAGTTGTGTTATCGCTGAAGCAAACTAAGCAGGTAGGAGTAGTAGGACTTTTGCCTTTAAAAAGGATGGAAATAGGTAAGCATCATAGCAAGCAAGCAAAGGGATCGAACAAACATGAAAAAGTCCAACACCTTGTGTGTGTGAAATCCACTAAAAACATCAGTCAGGGGGTGTTTTAGGTATCTATACCTTGAAAAGGCACATATGAAATAAACGTAATTAACATAAAGTGATAGCAGTTCATTTCAATGAACTTCAATTTGTGTTTAAAGTAATTGATTACAACTGTAGACAGCGTGACAAGCCAAAATGTCTGCTGTGAAAAGGTCTGTGGATGATTTGGAAATGATCAGAATGTCAAACAGAGCAGACTCAAGTAGAGAGAAAGGCTTAAAGAGCTCATGAGGCGATGAAGCTCAGGCTAATAACCCAAGAAGTTTAAGACCTAAAAACTGCACCAGATATATGTTATTCTCCACCAGCACTGCTGGGAAAAGCAGTAATAATGTAAATGAAAACGTACAAATGGAAGAGAAATACTAGGGTCCAGAAATGGTGATATGAAGCAAAGACAAAAAATGTAAGTATTCCATGAGTAAAAATATTTATTCACAAAATTCTAGGCACAGACATGCAAATTAGTCTGATACTAAGACTTGCAAGGTTTGTACAAACAAAAGTTTGAGGGTGAGAGCATGGTAATTTTGCTAAATGATCAGACTGACGACATTAAGGATGGATTTTAATGGTGTTTTACTAGCTGTTTATTATAATGTTCAGGGAATCCAGCAACGTGTCATGCTCCACCGTAAACCCACCTGATTCATACATGATTATATAACTAATAAAGCCACTTAATTTCAAAGTTACATTTTGTAAACATCAATGTCATTTAATCCATTTACTGAGCATCAACCTTTACCTTACATTACACATTTAGCCGACCCTTTTATCCAGAGCAACTTACAATTAAGTTTTACCAGCAGTGACATCACTGAAGGTAAGGTGTCTTGCCCAAGGACACAACAGGTGACTTTGGTGGGCGCTTGGTTTTGAACCACAACCCTTCACTTTACTGAATGACCCGCCCTACCACCTGAGCCACTTTAACGCACAAAGCGGTGTGGTTGTCCTGCAGGATGAAACATGAAACAATGCATCAACAATGACAATCAATTCCTGTAAGCAAAGACTTTATCTATTTGTTTGGTGGGAATCTGGTTGAAAGTGGGAACTTTCAACCGTTTTTGTTCCAGTTCAGACACAATCCTTTACAGAACATGACGATAACGGGGGATCTTTACGATCTATTAAACGTGCCATCTAGTACCTCGATTAATTGCGAAATCAAGTAATCGTGACACGCCTAAGCCAGTTTTCATGTTTCCTCATCACATTTGTGAAAGTTACCTAAATCATTTGACCAGCATTGGCTCTCAGACAAGTGATGTCACAAGTCCTGCATGCTTAGTTAACAGTCTTAAACTCAGATTTTAGATGATCCCATAGGAGCTGTCTACTTTTGCAGAAGAATCTGCAAACATCCCTGTAATGTCGTTCATATGTTAAGGAGAAGATACACTGATAGGCGGGATGTAAGTGTGTATGTGTGAGAGAGGTTGGAGAGGGGTTTAGATAATGAAATCAGTCATGGCTGAAAACTACTTGTTGATACACCTGTCCTCATGTTGCAGTGTCTGTTGCAAAGCGAGCATTCACATTAATAAAAAGCAGCTGCTTGTTAGCTCAACTCACACGCCATAATCATTTTACCTGTCAAGTGCCATTCACTCTAATTTCTGCTTGAAAAAACCCGTTCCTTTGTACAGCATGTATGAACTGGTATTCATTAGTAATATGTTCTTTTCTGTTTGCAGAAACTAAACAATAGTTTAAAGGAGAACCAGGTACAAGTGATCAAATGATGCCCTCAGCACCCCCCACACCCACATCCTACGCTCTCTCTCTCCATGGAAAGAGCACAGGGCTCTTTCAGCTCTGCTGGCCTTGAGGTCCCAGTTGGCCACTCATGATGGCCAGTCCACCCACGCCGCTGTGTTGTTGCCAGATGCAGAAACACTCAGGCAGCAACTGTCGCAATCAAGTTGTTGAGAAGCAGCAGCAGCAAGTAAAGGTAAATTCTCCAAGTTCTGAATACTCGCCACGCCTACCTGAAGTTGTTAAGATTTATTTTTATGGAGAAATATTGTGCATAGATTGTTTAGATATTCTATTTCCACTCAGTCCCTTGCACCCCTTGGGGTAAATGATTAGTTGTTGTCTCAAGGAGCAGTTGGGGGAAATCAAGAGGAAAAAAATAAAGAAACAGCTGGAGTTTGTACTTGATTTGGACATGACACATTCAGCATATGTTGCTGTGCTGCATGTGAATTCAAGCTAAGTGATTGCTTAACTGCTGCATATATCCTGTGAGTGTGTCAGCAGCATTTACCAGCAATGAGAGCAGACATGCAGAATGAGACTTTCTCACTGATAATCACTGGTTGGTTTGAGATGGGAGCCACTTCACTTCAAAATAGCCTATAAGATGAAACAATAAACTTAAATATGTTGTAATTTAAATTGCTTGACTGTAAAAAGCATTAAAAAGTATTAAAAAGTAAAGTACTTTTCCAGTTTTTCCCCAATTTTGTCCACTTTAAAACTTGGCAGATCCCTAAGAGTGGATGTTCAATTTTGCTGAAATGTCACAAAATAAGATTTCTCATAAGATCTTTACGACAACAGACACTGAACAACTGAATAATGTATTAAATACCAGTTTTATAGGATTTTATGGCATTATTAAAGATTTGATAAGCATAGCTTTGCTGCCAGCAGCAGCTATGAAGTCATCTAAATCAGATCAGGCTATACTGTTTCTTAAATTTTTATGTAATTCTATGCGTTTTTATGTCCAAACACATGGTAAAATAAGTAAATTTTAAAAAATGCATATTCTATATATAAAAAGTATCCACTCAAAATGAGTTCCTGGTTTTACCAGTGAAACTGCTCTCAGATGTTTTTGTGTAAGATATTGAAGTAATTATGTCTAAACCTGTGTTTGTGTTGTTCTTATGGTAATGATGTACAAAATGTCATAAGAGACTGGACAGAAAAACACACTGCTTACCGTCAGAGACAAATAGTCCCATAGAGTCATGGTAATGTGGCCTTCACCCATTAAACACTGAGTGTCAAGAAAATGCAACAGCATCACCCTACAAAGGTCTGTGTGTGTGTTTGTGTTTGTGTGTAAGAGAGAGTAATCCAGCTACTCCTCTCTCCCTCTGTGATCATTTTAGGAGATGCAGCAGATGGATAATATCCTTGCAGCATTGAGGCGTCTCATTCAGGACAGAAATGTCCCAAACAGGAACACTTAAGTAAAAACAAATATACCAGCAGATCCATGCAGAGACAATCTGGCAGACTCCAGACAAGACGGCGGTCCGTCCTCTGCTTACACAGAGAGGTAGGAACCTATACCCTCTCACACCAACACACAAGTTAAAATCAGTGGTGAACCAAACTCTCTGTGATATGGTAAATGGACTGTACTTGTATAGCGCTTTTCTAGTCACAGACCGCTCAAAGCGCTTTTACATGACATATCACATTCACCCATTCATACCCAGTCACACAGCACCTATATTGAATCATCTAACCAGTCACACACATTCAGACCCCCGATAGGCACATCGGGAGGCAAGGTAGGGTTCAGTGTCTTGCCCAAGGACACTTCGACATGTATGGGAGTGGAATCTAACCGCTGTTTTAGTAGTGGATAGTGTATAGGCGACAGCTCTATCCACTGAGCCACACCCGCCATGGATGGAAACATGACGACTACAGCCGACCAGGACTTCTCTGAGACAGTCGGTAATATTTCGACAAAATGATGATGACACATGCTCTCCACTTTCTCTCAATGAACTTCATAAAGCATTTAAAAGGACCTTTACAGAGTTTTATTGAGTTAAACAAATAAGCCGGTTTCAGTTTTCAGATGTAAATTGTGCACTTTTTATTCCATCAGTGCCTCCCATTCAGACTACAAAATTTCCGGTTTTGAATTTTTCAATTCACCTGAATTCCCTTATCTCTAATTATGTTCTCTTATACTTTTAAAACAGAAGAGTTAAAGCCCCTGGTTCTTGCCATTTAGGCGAATAAGCCAAAGTTTTTTTTTTGCAACTGATTGTTTTCTCTTTATTAACCTATTATGCTGATCCCAGCATCAAACCATCAAGATAAAAACACGATCAGTGGTTGGCTAATGGCCGAGCTGGGAGCTTATGTTAAAGCCTGATTATTGGATTCACCCCCATAAGTGTTGGGGGGGGGATATCAGCAGATAAAGTCTTGCTAGTCCTTGTTTATTCAACAACACCAAACTTTTAAAAGGCTCTCCACACTGAACTCATTACGTTTGCTTTTTTCAGTCAGCTTTAATGGAAAACAGGAGAAACAAGTGTGCTTGTGGCTTTTAAGTGTTTAAGGGGACCTAAAAATACACAGTTGGAGTGGGAGAGTTCAGCAGTAAACATTCGCAGATTATCATTTTTCTCCCAGTTTCATTTCACCGATGCAGATCCAGCATGCAAACACACGTTTACTTCAAGACTTTACCTCTGTTTTCAACCTTGAGCAGTCCTGACAAATCTCTAATCCTTTCAGAGAATCATTTGTGCTTTTTCTCAGTGGACCTATGTTGTGAAAACATAAAAATGATTTAATCCAACAGCTAAGCTTTTTTTTTTATTGCTGGTTGACTATTTAATGCACCCTCCAGCTATGCTGATAATAAAAAGGCAGAAAAAGTCACAGCTTAAAGATGAGCTATTTTAATTTGTTCTGGGGGCTGGACCAATTAGTTTAATTTGGTTGCAGCCAGTAACACTGAAATGCTCCAGTCCAGCAGCTCCTTGGTAACAGTGACCAGAGTAGCCTGTGCAGCGACTCACAGGGATTCCCCACAGCTCTGTGACTTTCCGAGCTGTCAGGTTTTTTTACCAGTGTGCCCTGGTGTTTAAGGCGCTAATTAAAACGGGGTTAGGAACATATCTGAAAAGGGTCAAAAATGTGAAATTACAGCCTTCCTCCCACAGCTCTCCCCACTTTCTCTCTGTCTGAAGGCCTTTGAACTAGATAAACATGGGTATATATTCCCACTCAGGACACACAACATGAAAGTTAAATATGAAATAACTCCAGCTGTGACTTAGCGTACATCAGTCTGATATTACAGCTATTATTATAAAGTATATTATAGCTGATAGAAACTGTGTATCATAGTGCTGGTATTGTCCATTTGTCATTATTGAGATGAACTGTTCAATATATTGTGATATTAATTTGAGTCCATATCGCCCAGCCGTACCTCAAACTAAAACTGTGCTATAAACCAAAGTTACGTAAGACTTTCTTCTTAGAAATCAAATATTATGCACCTTATTAAAGCACTGATCTTTACATTCATTCACATTTAGTTTTTAAAATACCTATAGCTATGAAAATCAAGAGGTAATTCTCATGAGCACTGTTTTTGCCTGAGCTTAGAAACTTTCTAACTCTTTACTCGCTTTTGATTATTAAATTATTGACTGACCTTTAGTAGATGTAAGAATAATTGCTGATCAAGCCAAGTGAGAAAGACAGCACTACATCACTCCCAGCTAATTGATTTGGCCACTGCACTCATTAACTTTCCACTACGATCAGCGCTATGACAGGAAGCAATCACCCATCAATTTTGGAGACCAGTGGCTTGCAAATGTGCCAATAAATTTAAATGGTTGATGATTTTGCCAAAGAAGACTGGAAAATCAGCCCAAAGCTTGCTAGAGATGCTGCCCCTCTCTGGCTGGAAGCAGAGCCTTCTGTGGGAGATCTCAATCCAGGTCACCCACTCTCTGTGGGCGACACAGCAAAAGAGGGTGGAGAGTGTAAAAGAGGTAAGAGAACAAGGTAAAAAGATCTAGTGGAGGGAAAACTTGATAAATGCCAGATCTCAGTGTTCTGCTCCAGATAGAGAGCCTTGAATATATTTCAGCTTATTTTGATGCCATTTAATGACAGTGATTCATTTCCTGAGTCTATATAAAGGCATGTACTGGAGCGACAATGTAATGTCTTTGCTATGCCAGAGCCTCATCTGGGAGGAAAATGAAGAACAGTAATTGTATACAAGACAAAATTGTCTTGTAGACTTGCGTCTCCTCTCAGCACTCCATGCAGTCATTAGGCTGAACGCAGCCCACCTACTTTCTATACCAACCACCTCGCTTCCAGCCACAGTTTAGAAATAAATCATACTTTTCTGTATTTTTATTGTATAAGCCTGACAATCAAAGTCGTAGTGATGTCAGGTAATTTCTCATGTGTGCTTCAGTGAAGATGGCAGGCTTTTTCAGAAAAGAAATTGGTCTCTGTTGATATGTGAACTATCGTAGCGGACCATGTTTTAGACATGACGGAATAATCAAAATGACACCTACATGTAGCTGCCTGAGCTTGTAAAACTCCACAATGCTCTGCATTACGGCACAGACAACAAGTACATCCCAAACTGAAATTGTGTCCCGTTGTCATAGAAATAGTCCTGTTTTTGTTTTTTTGTTTTTTAGAGAGGGAAGTTGGTAATCACAGACTTTTATTCATATATATATATATATATATATATATATATATATAAATATGTGTGTGTGTATGTATATATGAGAGAGAATTTCATTTTGCTATGCAGCTGCTGTTATTGGCAGGCTGTGAGCAGTGGGGCTGGTCCACATAACGGATGTGTGGCTGCAGAACCAAAAGTTTATGAATGCCGACTTTGAAGTCCAGTACCATTGCAAAAACCTTTAAGTATATTTTTATCAGTTTGTTTTCCCTGACAACAAACTGACACTGAAAAGTCAGTTACCATAGAGACAACAATTACATAATCAAATACATATTTTTTTGTAAGAGGCCTTGTGTAATCAAGTTCCTTTTCCTGTAATTTATTTAGCCATTTATTTATTCATTCTTTTTTTTCATCCATTTGTTTGTGCGCTTGCTTACTGGTTTCTTAGTTGGGGGCTGTTTTAATTGGACTTCTTCTCATCTCCACTGATTCATTCCAGGGATATTAAAGCACTGGGCTTTGACTATTAGCCAAACTTCAATACTGCAATGAGCTTCTGTCGTAAGTAATTATTTAGAATATTAATAAAATAGTTAGCACCTTGTCAACACATTACAGTTATAATAGCGCACTCCTGTTTCTCAGATGTTTTATAATAACACTCACACAGGCTTGCTGAAGTGAATCAGAAAGCAGAAATGAAGAAGTAAAGACTGCTCATTGGGGTGTTTGGATGCTGAGAAGCAGGTCTGAACCTGAGCTGAGTGTCCAGCAATGTCTCTGCAGCATGACATGGCTTGGTAACTTCTGTTCAGCTTGCTGTCCATGAAAGATGCATGACAACTGAGACCAGCAGTTATAAATCTATTATTATAAAGGGGATGCATGTTCAGATGGTGACTCCACCTCCATCCAACCTGCTGTCTAAGTTCCAATCCAGACAGAGTAGAGCTGACTCACAGTGCTGTGCAAGTATTGTGCTGGTGTGCTCCAGATGATTGCATACTAAATGAGAGAGAGGGGGGGTGAGAGAGAGAGATCCTAAAGCCTGTGCACATGCAGAACCCATAGAAAGGTCAAGTCCCAGAAATTACTAAAGGGTGGTCTGCAGGCATGAATATCCTCAGATGTAATTAAAGAAAAACACTTTTTCTTAAAGCTTAGTTCATGAAGGCTTAAAAATGTGTTTAGTTTGCAATAGCTTTATGTTTAAATATAGAATTAGACAAGCAGTCGACTCCACTGACTACATTTAGTTAAAAAAGAGAGTAAACTTATTGTTAAAGTAGCTATACCTGATATTATTTTAGTCTTTCTGAGACAATTTGTTTCTACACAGTATATTATGTGGTAAAAGTTCATGAAAATGAATGACTTATTGATGCGTATGTAAGAGTGCAGGCCATTTTAGTTAGTGAAGCAGCTAATTTTTAGCTTTGGTGTGACGCTCTCTCTGCCAATGGGGTTAACTTCTGTAATTTCCAGATTACGATCAGCCAGTAAGAGCGTTCCCCTAGGGAATCCGGAAGTTGCAGAAGGTAACCCCATTGGCAGAGAAAGATAGCGTCACGCCGAGGCAAAAAATTAGCTGCTATCTAAAACTAAAATGTCCTGGACTCGTACATATGCACAATCAATCAGTCGTTCATTTTTATGGACCTAAAAAGGGTAAGTTCGACTTCCCCCTTTTGACCACATAATAAACTGTGTAGAAACCATTTTTCTTAGAAAGATTGAAATAATATCTCCTTTTAAAAAAAGTGAAAACAAAGTCATTAATTTTCTGCAGTTTCCCTGTCTGACCTGTCCGAACAGAATGCCTCAAATGGAAGATGACAAAGTAGAGATCTTATTTGAACTCTTTTTTTTTTTTCTCGGTATTTTAGGTTTTTCTTCTCAAAAGAAAAATAGACCATTATCCACTCTCAGCGTGGGTCTTTCACCCTCTCTGTTATGCCCACATTATGCAATCATGTGCTTCTTTCATTCCAGCCTTGGAGGCTCTGGCTCTGATGGAGGAGGATAGATGGACCTCAACAGGTGGAGATTTTTTTTTATATCCTAGGGATAGAGGAGGAGGAGGTAGAGGAGGAGGGAAAGAGCAGTGAACTGTTCGTTAATAATAAGCCCTCTGATCTCCTTATGCGGAGCCGTTTCTTGCCTCAAAGGGTAATTCAGCTTATGACAGTCAGTCCTGGAGTCCCGGCCTGCGAACATGACCCCTAGCAGTAAGCTATCTGCACCATCTGCCTGCGATGGGACTCCAATGCAACACTCAGAGGGTGATTCGGCGAGATGAGTGAAAGGAGGGGGGGCTGTCAGCGTTCCCCGAGGACCCCCTGCGCTGCAGTTTTGATCTGCTAATTATGCTTAATTGAAACTGTGTAATTCACCGACGTTGCCTCCATTTCCCCTTATCTCATCCGTTTAGCTTTTTTAAAAACTGATGTTGACGAGGGACCATGACAGCATCAGGAATAATGGTTTCGGTGCAGTAATTTTTAAGCCATCGACATATCAATTTAGTTGATGAGTTGCTCTCTGTACGGGGACCAGATTTGGTTACAGCAGTGTGGCGGATATTGAAATTAAATTCCCTTTATTATTATTTTATTTTTTATCTGCGCGCAGTTGATGAGGAGCGGAGGCGCGAAGGAGCGACTTGTTTGACGCGAAGGCACTCGTCACACTGTGCACACACGCATGCATGCACGCACGCGCAAACAACACACAACATTAGAAGAGCAACGCTTTAACAAACGCGCGCATGCGGTTTTGTTTGTTGAGATGGAACCAGGTGATGCCACATAGGCTACGACGAACGATGCTGTGCGCCATAGCTGCAGCTCGTGCGCCCTCATTTTTTGAGGGGAAGAACACACACCTGGACACGCGGCAATCCGGCAGACACACAGCCCCACAAAGAGGGACACGGCAGTTTAAATGCACTGTGGAAGTTGGAGTCGCTATCTTCTTTTTTCTTTTTTAGGGGTAGACATGGCGAAATCTCCCCAGCGCGCGCACTCCTGTTGACTCGACTCTCTTGAGTATTTTTTTCTCATTTAAAATGGGAAGGTGAACTCTCCACACGTCTGCAATCCCATCACTACCCCCCTCTATCCCTCTTATAGCCTATATTTAATTAACTAGGTTGATGTTTAAGTACCTTCAGCCAGCGGAGCGTGGGCGGACGGGCGGGCTGCGGGGGAAAGACACAGACGGATAATATTTCCTCTTTTCTCAGTCGTGCCGCACCGAAAGCTACAGAAATAAAACTCGACCCGTTTCAACTTGTTCTGAATCTTTAGGGGCGGCTTTGGAGTGCGGCGTTCGTTCGCAAACAAGCGCGTGAAGCAAGCGGGAGAGGGAGGGCTGGAGTGAGAAGAGAGGGGGGAGACGGTGCGTGAATTTATGCCTGTGCGTTTTGATGTTATTTGTGACGGAATCCCCCCTTCAGTCTCCAAGAATCCGGAGAGCGGCGCAAGGAGGAGGAGGAGGACAGGAGAGGAGGAGGAGGCGGCGCGCGGACCTGTCCACGAGCCCTCACTGCGGAACGCGCGGGGCTGCCGCTGGAGATTCCAAACCCAACGGTTATTTTGGAATCTAGACCCGCACGTCAAAGGCTTTTTCTTCCTACTTTCCGCCGTGAATGGACCGCGTCTGACATCTCATCCCAGAGGAATAGCGTCCTCTCTTTTTCTTTTTTTTAATGGGGGTAGGTGGCGGAGAAGGGGAGGACAAGTCTTCACAAACCAGACAGGTGGATTTATCACTTTTGAGGTGCCATTTTTTCTTCTGGAGGACTGGATGGAGAAGAAATTGATGGATTAATCTGACCAGGAGAGTCGTTTGTGATTCGCACTCCTGCCGAGGGCACCCGAATGGAGTAATAGGCTGCAATGTCATCTCCACCTGGCTGCCTGGAGAGATGTGTCACGGGAATGGGGTGAGCCAATTTTTTTTTTGTTGTTGTTTAGTTTTAGTTTAGAACTCTCTTTGCCAGTGGTTGTCACGGTCCAGTGGTTTATTATAACCTAACAGGCTGGTGCACTCTCACCTCCTTAAAGTGGAGCAGCACTAGCAGGTTTTGGTGGAGCGGCTGGTGTGTGTTCCTCCCTGCTCCCTCGTTCGTCCGAGTCCTCGATACACAACCTGCTGCATGCCCTACATAGACGAGAGCGGCACCGGAGAGAGGAGCGTGAGGGGAATATTCGCTAAGGAGCCACAGGCTGTTTTTACTCTCTCTCTCTCTTTCTCTCCCTCAAACACACACACGCCCACACACAGACACACACGTGCACACCCGCAGAGGGCAGCTTACTAATTTGTCGCACACCATTCCACCACTATACTGAACTTGCGTTTCCGTCACGCAAGCTTTCCATGTAGCCTAATTCCCCAAAAGAGACACGCGCGCGCACGCTTGTCTGTCCAAACACATAAAGACAAGGCTGTAACGTAATTCACGCACGCGCATGAACACCCGCGCACACACACGCACGGACTTCAGGAGAGCTGGTATTTATTCAAACTGCTAAAATGCTTATGAGTCATGAGAAATGCAGCGACGCTGGGCTATGTACAGCTCGCGCAGGCTGCAGGCGCGCGCTCATTTATAGGAAAAGAGTCAAAGTCAACAAGTCTTCGCCGCTGAAAGCTGCAGCGCTGTCACATTTGCTGTCCTCTTGTTTTTCCAGACCAAGTTTGAACACTTCTCCGCGGGTTTCACTGATGCTGTGAGTGGAGAGCGACATGCCAGTGAGCGGCCAGGCCGCGGCGGCCGCCTGCACGGACCCTCGCCCATGCATGGAAGGAAAATCCAACATTCACCGCACGGACTCCGAAGAAGCAGGCGCAAAACCTCAGCGACTGCAAACCCGCAGCAGCCCCACTTTGTGACACCGAAGGTAAAGAAAGGAGCGCGCTCAGGCGGCGTCAGAGCGGCGCGTGACGCTGAGAGGCGCTGTTGCATCGGGTTGTAGCCGCCCGCTGATGAGAAGCCGTGTAATCAATTCATATCTCAAATTACAGTTTTCAGGCTTTGAATGCAGTCACGTTGTTGAAACACATTTTCTTCCGTTTTCCTCCCGCTTTCCTTGCCAAGTCCGACACAAGAAGTGTCTTCTCCTCCTCTCATGCAACACTAAAGCTTCCATGCACGTTCACGTACGCACGCATTGTTATGACAGGAGGGTTATTTGTATACATAGACAATACATATTCTTGCTTTGGATCTCACATATTTGCGTCATGTTCAACCATACTAACGAGTAAGCGCCCCCTGTTTTTAGTAGCACATTCATCATGATCATTTAGGGTAAATTGCCATCCACGCCATTCCAAACCTATCTGGGAGCGGAGGAGAGACTGATGATGTTTTCAGCAGTAGCCTGTTTTTTCTTTCTTTTTTTTTATAGTGGGGTGACACAAAAGGAGATCAACTCTGTAGGGCACAAATGCAATAGAGTGTGGAGCGGTGAATGAGGAGAGCTGTTGCTGTCTTCATTAATATAAATATCTTGTGCAAAGCTGCAGTAAATTCTGGGTGTGATGTCATAACACCTTTAAAAGCTCAACAGTATTTTGTGGCAGGCCTACTTTTCTCTGCACTTTCTCCTTGTTACCACTCCAGAGAGCTGTCCTTGCTTCGTTGGGCCTTGTATGTTTGCCCCTTCGTAGTCTGCTATTAACTGCAGAAACAAAGCTGAACAGAATAAGTGTAGAAATGAAAAAAAAAACCTCAGTGATGCGATGCATACCATATACTGAGCTTCATTTTCGTTTTAGCGCGACATAGTCTTGAAATGCTGTGTCAAGTAGCATCTGACTGAGCTGTTCACTGAGGCAACTGTATTGTTGGCAGAGCAGGTAGAGTCCTTCAGAGCTCATTGTCTTGAAGAGGCTTGTCTTCCTTGTCATAAGGGAGACTGGTTTCTCTTTCTCTCATGGAGCATCATCTATTTAATTTCTCAATAAAAATGCACTGTTCTTAAAATGTTATTGTGCTGCTGTTAAAAGGATAGCTCTCTTGAGATTGTTCTGAGTGGCCCTAAAGAAAGTGGGATGTAAACGCTAAAGTACTGTTTGTGTGCTCGCAGCAAAAAGTCTGCCTAAAAGAAACATGTAATAGAAGATTATGTTTAAAGAGGTCAAGGTTTACAGATTTATAGCTGAGAAATGCCTTTAAAAGGCTATAGTACAGATTAGTGTGGACTTTGTATTCAGTTTTATTTTAATTGTGCAAGACAGTCATAGAATCGGAGCCAAAAATCTGCCTAAAATCTACATATGCCTGCGAGAGGGGAAAGCATTAGAGAGCAGCCATGCAAGTCTTTCTTTTCATGAATGATAAATATAGAATTTTTACCTCTTTTGAACCGTTAATCTTGCTTAAGTGATTCAAAAGTATTGCAATTAATGTGCATTTACTGTGGCTTAGTATTAAGGAAGAGCTCGTAGATAGCTATAACTGTGCCATAGGATTATTGCCACGGTATCTTGCAGGTGATACTGAGGTTCTACATATGTTGTTAAAGGCATTTTGCCAGAAATACTGGGATAAAACTCACAAAGAATCCTTACCTTCGCTGCCTTTTTTTCCTTCTGTTATGGGGGATTTTAGGTAGGAGTATAAAGACGAAATTGCAACCTAGAGCTTATGAGGAATAATTATAAAGATGCTTAAAAAAGGAAAAGCCAAAGAACCTGTGGGTGGAAAATGCACCTTCCTGCCCTGTATTGTAGCTGTATTTGTCCTGAAGGGAGTATTGACATATCCTGTGATAAGAGCTACAGCAAATAATCCCCTTATCTGAGCTTTTTTTTTCTTCTTCCACTTCTTTTTTTTGGTTACATCTAGTATCCAGTGAAGTTAACTTTAAGGTTTTTGGATTCTACCTGAAGCATTAACAGTAAATCACATGCAGCCACCAAGCCTCTGGCATGGCCTTCAGGTCTCATTTGCTGAGCAAGTATTTTCTTTAAAGTCAGTTAAACTATGTGCTTGTGCTTCACATAAATTTGCTAAAAAAAACAAAACCAAAACAAAATGTATCCACCAACAAAATTAGATCACATGTGACCAGCTCATTTTTTCCAGCGCTGCCCTCACAGCTGCTTCTCTTTGTACTTGCAGCCGCAGGTCAAATGCCACTCACATGAGGCTTGAGAAGATGAAAATAAATGTTTTCGTTTTCTTTTTCGTAGCAATTACACATGAAAAGCACTGAGTGACATATGATAATGAGTCATTTGACCCCCGCTGATCTTCCTGTATAGCGATGTGTGATGAAGTTAATAACCCAAAAGCCTCTTATAAACGTGCACTGTTTAATCATTTAATCAAAACACTTTGGTGGTCTCATTTAACGAGTTAGTGAGCCATAGGGAGTGACTTATACAGGTTTTTTTAAAGTGATCATTTTATAATGAGGATGACCGTGGAGGATGGTTTGATGCCTGGTAAAATTTCATGCCTATAGCACGGCATTAGTATGCTACGTATTTAGTAGGTTGAAAATTCCCCTGTTTATGTATTAAAACCGCCGGACCACATAAATTATCTGGTTCCATAAGAGATGTTTCTAAACATTAAGCCAATGATTCTGTGTAATACTTTTCAAAAGCTATCTCAAAGGATAATCATTTCATATTCATAAGAAAGATCTTTGAGAAAAAGCTCAGCAGTATTTATTAGCACAGTGAATAGTGGCAGTATGGGCTTGCTGATTGCAGCTAACGCTGACTCTGTTTGTGTGTATCACTAAATGGTTGTATCCAGTGCACACCTGTGCCATTGCATTTTTAATGGTTTTAAAATGTTTCCATCTGCTTTAGATTTCAGATAAGCGTTATCTGGTTCCAACACAGTCTTTTCAAAACCGTATGGATAGGATTTAAATAATCGGATTGGATTAGATCTGAAAATCAGCGCTTTTTAGACCTGATCGACAACGTGATTTTGCTCAGGCTAGGATTTGGATTTGAGAATAAAAACGTACCTATGATCAGTCTCAAAACTTGTATCTGTTTGTATTTTTTTCATGGCCCGAAGGTGGAAAGTTTTGGTGCTAAAGATCAGGATAATCTTCATCCCATTGGAGAAGTGGCATCAGGGTGGATTTAGAAACATGACAAGCATAATAGACCTTTTACAGACACTGGTATCTTAACATGGATTCTTGTTTCATGTTTCTACCATCCACGTTTTCAGAAAAGTTTGAAAATGTTACAAGAGCAGCTAATACATAAATGTTGATTTGACTACCTATTTTTTAGACTTCATTGAACTAATCTTTATTGTATTTAGAAGATATGAACAAATGTGCTAGATAAATTTGATAGTAACTCTTACTGTATATTGTTTTAATGTGTAACTTGAAACTTTCACGCAATAATTTTTTTCAGTGAATTGGGAACAAGGATGATAATTATTAGTATCATTATAAGTAGATTTTGTGTTTGTAGCTGAAAACAAGATTTCAGATGCTCAGCAGCTGGTTGCTGTCTGATTCTCCTTGGCATGGTGTGCCATACATTTTCAATAGGAGACATATATGCATGGCAGGCAGGCCATTAGGCAAGCACTCTCTGTGCCTTTTAAGCCACACTGTTGTAAGTCATGAAAAGCAAAATCTGGCATTGTCTTGTGCAAAAAGAGACTTACCTCCCAGGAGAAGTCGTGCTGGTATCTTATACATCTCCAAAATTCATCATTTGCAAGTCATACATGCTGTGGAGACTGATGCACTCGTAAACCATTACAGATGCCAACTTTTGCAGAATTCACTGATAAAAGCCTGCATAGTTTTTGTTATATTTAGCACATCAAACACAATGTCTATTTTTCCCAAGCAGCTGAAACACAGATTCATCCGACCACAGAACACACAAAGATGACAATGACTTCCTCCTTGCAAAAACTGTTTCTAGTTCCATTTGTGGATGTAGAGACAGCTGCGCTGAGTGACAGATAAGGTACTCTTGGGTCCATGTGGTTGTATCGATCTTGGTGACTGGATGGTTTCATATGCAGTGCTGCCTGAGGGCTTGAATGTTAAACTCATTCAGCAGTAGTTGGGCCTTTGTACTGACTTTTCCCCAGACTTCTTGAGTCTTTTTACAGTTTTAAGCTTTGCAATTTTTAAAAGATCAAGTGTTTTGCAATGCAGCTATTTTATTTTAACTTTTTCATAAGCCACTTCCCAATCTTGTTCAGAAAGACCTAGTCTTTATTGGATTCACCTATTATATCTAATCTTGACACCCTCACCAGTCACCATTTAATCTTACTGTACACTCTTCCAGATTATTGCTGCTTTTATATAAAATACATATTACAGTCTTTCCTTCCCTCTATCTGAACTATTTTAGTATAATGTTGGAATCAAATTCTAAATGTGTTTATATTTTGTAAATAGAACAAAGCAGATCTGTCAAGACACTAAAAACAATTTCCTTTGCACCTGTGTCCGTTACAGTGAAGTTCAATTAACTAAGTCCAGGACAGATTGAAGTAATAGTTGCAGCTGTTGACTGATGCGTGGAGTTTCCATGTTCTCCTCGTGCTTGCACAGGTTCTCTCCAGGTACTCTGGCTTCCTCCCTTGGTCAAAAAACCTGCATTTTCAGTTAATTGGTGACTCCACATTGGTTGTTTGTTTATGTGTTGACCTTGTGATAGACGTGCATCCCATCCAGGGTGTGCCCTGACTCTTGCCTTCAGGCTCAGATTGTATCCATTTACAACACACACACAAATATTGCTTTTATATCCTATTTATTGTGCAGAACACTCTAATTGAATCAGTATTTTCTACCTTTTCCTTCTTGTTTACATAGATGATTTTAGGCAGCGATGAATGCCGTTATTATTGATAAATGATTTGCTTAACAGTTGGCAACGCTGAAGGTTAAAGGGATGTTTATTACTGTTATTGACCTGTATTGACAGAATGTCAGACGTGAAACAATGTCAGTAAGTCTCAGTGGATGAGTACTGACCATGGTGTAACAGACATACTTTCACAGTTTAAAGTGAAAGCTCACAGTTGGAGTCAACAGAGGTACTTGTAGAGAGGTTAAATTATACTCTGATTGTATTGTTTAGTTATTGTTTGTTTAAGCTTGAGAGCCTGGTTCTTGCTTGTTGTAAGGAATCTAAGACAAAGACAAAGTCATCTTCACTGATAACTGAAAATGATTGGTGAATAAACTATTCTGAAGGCTACATAGATTTTGTTTTACTTTTGCCAGTTGGTGGTTGCATAAAAAAACTGTGGACAGAAAACCAGAACTATCAGCACACAATGTTCTGCAGCAAGCAACTATTTATTATGAAATCCAGCAGACCTGGAGGAACATGACATTCATTTTTAGAGATGTGCCTCACATTAATAAATAAAGTTGGTCCAGTATGCACTCATGTTAATGTTTTGGACTACAGTGACTCCCTGGTGAAATTTATTGCACTTTGTGGAGTTGCTTTGTGCAAGACTGTTAATAAAAAATTAAGGTTTATTGGAGTTATTTAAATGAAAAGACAGACACACCAGAGACTGAACCTAACCAACAATTTACAGGACAAAAAAAACAGACAAACTGTCTAAAACACTTAAGAAAAATGAGTGGCCATGGATTAAATGAAAAAGTCATTTGATCCTTTGAAATACTCATGAGGGCTGCTTTCTATCCTGTTATATTATGCTTTTAAAAAGACAATCATTGTACATAGATGCACAAAGATATGCAGTCCTTCGATGCTAGTCTTCAGTTTTTGTAAGCTTTAGGCTTTCAGAATGGCAGAGGATTCGTCTTGTAGTGCAACCCCCCACTGTCTTTATTTGAATGCCGTGCCTGAGAATTAGCTTGATTAGTATTGAACTCTACATGTGGCTGGGAGATTGAGAACATTTCGAGCTTTCTTGGAGGCTTAGTTGTTACCCAAGTGATGCCTTTAACACTTTTTCAGTGTGAGGGTTTTAGAGCCTAAGCTGGTCCCTCAGTGTGGCCAGTGTGGCCCTATCCTTTCCGCCAATTTAATCTCAAAACTAAATTCCAGTTTTTGTGCTTTACAGAGACCAGATTTTTGCTTCCGACTAATACAACAGTGTCCTAGTTAAGACATTCTTTGGCTTTTTAAATCCTATTTTTTCAGTATTATATGGCTATAAGGAGCAAATCAGCCACATGAATGTATCAGAATTATTTCATCATTTCATTTGTCTCCAACAGGGATCATTACTGTATGTGTGGCTGAAGTCTCCCGGATACCATGAAACGTGGTTACCGCGCTTATGATTTTGTATTTTACATATGTTATGGCAAAATTTGCTAAGTATGTAAGTGAGATGATTAGTGCATTTTCCTAGTGAATCAGACATAATTATACGAGAGGAGATAACACAAGCACAGTCTGTCTTTCTTTTAACAATGCTTGTGCAGTCTTTTTTTTTACTGTCTCACCATCGTTCTGTTGGAGAAAGGCTGTATAGGGAGAGCAGTAAATGTAATTCTTTTGATAACCCAGCAGCTACATTATGAAAGCGAAAAGCTGGCACTGTGTGCGCAGTACTAACTGTGCCAATGATGTTAAGTCCATTAGGTATTTCATCAGTCAGCTTAAGCTCAAGTAGCATAGCTTTATTTTCTTCCTTATGTTTTTTTTTTCCCTCAAATACACAATGAATGGAAATACTGTTTCATATACATTTTTGAACGAGAGCAATTCTTAGCAGAATAATAAAGTTAAGATGGAAAGAATCTGAATATATTGGTTAGTGTGTCAAATGAAGAAATCATTGTCATCACATGAGATGTAGAAATGCTGCGTAGTTTGTGTTAATTGTTAATTGTTGTGATTTCATCCTCATCCAACAGGGGAGACTCTATGTAATGCTACACAGTGTCTGCGTCAGCATAATGAATGCTGCATGTTGTAGTTGTAATTACAAGTATATAATGTTAAAAGTTTACAGTTTAGTAAAAACATTTTCCTCACAAATGTTGGTTACACTGCAAATGGTTCGTAAAATACATGGTACTCCTCCTTCAGCCACATAAGATGCATGACCGAAGATCCATCCATCCATCCATTTTCTGAACCGCTTAATCCAATTGGGTCGCGGGATGACCGAAGATGTTTGGCTTTTTTCAACCAAAATCACTGCTTGTCCTCGACTTCTCCTCCGCTCAATGTTTGAGCTATCATGGCACATTTAGCATATTTTAAATTGTACTGGTGCTCCTAGTTATTAAGTTATTTTGCACTGTCTCCAGTTATGATTGCAAGATGCAACTAAATGTTACAGTGCGGGTCCCTGCAACCTGACATTTCAGGTAACTGAAATGAATCCTACTCTGTCAGTCACAAGAGTTTATGCTTCCTAAAGTCTCCATTTTGTAGCCAACATGGTGCTATTTGCTTCACAGCATTGCATCTTCTAAAAAGCAGAGAGAGGAGGAAGCAGCTCCCAGTCAGCTGTAATAGGTCATCTCCTCACTCCTGATGAGACATCTCACAGCATTCTGAATCAGCTCTGCCAATGCTTTTATTCCATTTATTCCTCAATGTTATGTCTTTACTCTCTTTATTAACCAACGTATTTGTCAACGTCTGAATCCAGAAAATTTGATTTTATCATGTTAGGACAAAATTATGTCCCTTGAACAAATCCATCCTTGTTTACTTGAAGAGTAATGTTTGGCTGAGTCTCTTTCAAACTCGGTAGAGATTACAATGAAACTTAGTGGCAACTTAGTTCACGTTAACATCAGGCTACATAAAAAATGCTTAAATCTTGTCTACAGAGCTATCTTACACAGCTTTCAAGCTAATTGTCTGTGTAAAAGACCCATTCTGTTTCCATTTTTGCTTTAGAACCACAATTATTTTTGCATTACTTCCTGTAACGAGCACCATTAACGCCATTACTTTAACAGCTCTACCTTAAATCAAAACAAATAAAAGAAAAACTAGACCTTAGCAAAAATTGCAATTGAGCATTAAGACCTGCAGTGTCAACGAAGCTGAAAGAACCGTAACAGACAACTGTAACAGACACAGGCCGTTCTCATGCGTATTTTACGTTGCAATGGGGGACCTCCACTAGAGGGCAGTGCTTAGCTTCAGACACGGGTTGACGGCGGTAAGGCGCTGCTATAAAGTCGTTTCCAACCACCCAACACTCCCTCAACACTCGCATAGCCTTATTCCAAAAGCTCACACAATTTTGTACATTTTTTTCCCCTTGTTTTCATTGTTCTACATTTTTTCCCTTCCAATTCCTTTTTTTTCTGGTCTGCTTCTGCTCTGCTAGTGTTGAGTGACAGATGTGCAAAGAGCCTGAAAATGCAACAAGTTACACAAATAAACGGCGCAGGACACGATTAAAACTGTTCGACATCTGCGTATCCATCTTCAAGCATTAATGGACCTTGACAGTGGTCACTGTGTCTGCAGTTGTCTTGTTGACCAGCACAGCTTTCTGTGATTTGGATGAAGCCTGATCTGAGCTTCACATCTTACATCAAAAATTTTACATCATGATATCCTAGCGTTACAAATTTGTCTTGTTAAGTATCTAAGAATGATCTTGTATTTAGCCTGTGACTTTGCAGATTAGATACTTGTGCAAATTAGACCAGAGGATCATGCAGATTAGTCATCGAAACATATTTCACAACTTCCCCTGCCGCATCAGGGGAAGTTGTGAAATATGAGAACTTTTTTCTTTTCTGATAAAATGGATCCATCTGTAGTTTTTTATGCCACTTTGCCTAGGAAATAAGGAAAGCTACCCGTTTCATGCCTCAATATTTTTCATAAAATGTGTTTAACAGCAGAGTTTTGTATCAAAACCTGTCTATGATCCAGGCACAGCATGAGCCTGACCACCTCCACATGTGGTTGCTTCAGTCCAGCAGTACTCTAAATGCTGTTTACACTTCCATTTATACTTTAAAAGATATCCACAATACAGTAATCTGTTTTGTCAGAAATGTAGTGTGTTTACTGTTACACCTAAACGGCTCATTAGCTCTTTATACATGTAGCTTACGTAACAGTGTTAAGTATTGCTGGCTCACACCTGTGGCTTTTTTTTTCTGTGAGAATTAACATCACCTGGTTTCAGCCTGACAACCACAATCAGTATCTCACCAGTAATAAAAGTAACATTACTCCTCTGTGCAGACACGGACAGTTAAAGATTAAATGTTTTTGATTGAAAAGTTGCAGGTAATTTATAACTGGCGAGACCCAGGGGTATACCTGTAATTTGATTCATTGAAATTAAATAGGACGGAGTAACTATGTAATGGAAGATTTATGAGGTTGAATTTTATAATGACAAAGCAACGTTTTTTCTTTTTCAAATATTGATTTGGTTAAAATCATTAAAGCTTTTAAACATTGTTAAAATATGGTGTTTTTATCCAAAGGTCTCTCTCGTCTCCAATTTGTGTAGACATATCACAGAGCTGACTGCTTTCATTGATTGAAGGGTCGATCATGCATGAGTGGGTTTGTGTAATGGTGAAAGCCCAATCTTAATTTTTATTTCCGTAATAAAAGGTAATGGATGCATTTCAAAGCAGCGGTGTGAGGAAGCGTTTATTTCTAAACACTTGGATTTTGACTGTCACGAAGATGGTTTAAATATGACTGAAGTGTGTAAAACCCTAAAAAGAATGGACCTCATTCATCTTTCAGAGAAAAGACATAAACCTTTCTTTAAGCTGAAAGGACATGCCTGCAGGCAAAGTCCCAAAAATACCTGTAAAAGGTCAACACAGATATTGGTGAGACAGAGGAGGAAAATAACAAATAGAATGCCAAAAGAATGGAAAAAGATTATAAAAATAGACAATGAGACCTAATGGTGAAACTGAATTATTGGTTATCAATGCCTACACTATGAGATGCAAATAAAATAAAAGTGTTATGTAGAAATACTTATTAATAGATGGATCTGGCACTTTTTGTCTATAAGAAGACCGACAACAGAATTAAATCCTACCTTGATGGCTACTTGTTCTTGAATGAATGACTTAGAAATACTTTATTTGTCCCAGCAAGAAAAATGTTGATATTTGACCACAGCGTGCAATTTCAAAAATGAAATGTTCTATAAATTTCTCAAGTTATTTAACAAAATCTGACCAAGTCATTACTGCAAAGTCATCAATTAATTGCAATGAACAGAACAGAAGAAAACAACACAAAAGATGACTTTGCTCTAAAATGTCCAAACAATTACATATTTGGAAGAGTACTCCTGAGTGTCTGTAGAATATAAGAAACAAAGACTAAAAAGTTCATAAATAGGACTTCAAGACAAATTGGTTTGTAAGAACAGCTGGTGAATGAGGCCCATTGCTTCTGGAGCATCACTTATGTTGGGGGCAGTGACACAGGGCTTTTTGAGGTGCCCTTGTTGCCCCTCTTTAGCCACCATGAGGATGTGCATCCTAATGTGACCAGGTGTGTTCGAGATTTTCCCAGTAATTGTAAATAGCAAACACAATGCTCTTCATCTTTCCTTTGCTTTCCTTTGCTTTCCTTTGCGTTCCTTTCCTTTCCTTTCCTTACCTTTCTTCTCTGATTCTGCCTCTGTCTGTATGATTGTTTACAACGCTGAAAGAGTAAATTGCAGAACAAAGCAATAAATCAGAGAAATCAGACCTTATTTCCTTATTGATTCCGAGTGACTACATTCTGATGCAAATCTCTGCACACCTCTACACAAACCATTTTAGCTGTTAATAGCTTTACCAAGCAGAGCGGCGACCCCTGTTACTCACCCCTGTGCGTGAGAGACGGATAGATAGCTGAGTGATAACTGGATGGGCAAAAAAATCTGGTTTCAAAGCTGGATGCAAATAGCTGAAATTTATGTTAAGCAATGGTTAGACACTACAATATTATACCGTGTCTTTACTGTAAGTGGCACCCATTAACTGTCAATTGTATTTATCCAGTGAGGTCAACTTCACATTAAACTGTGCATAAACCTTACAGCCTTGTCTAGAAATTTGTGGCTTGATCACAATATCAGAGTAAAGGCCCATTAATGCTCGACGCATATGACGGATACGCAGACGTAAGGACAGTTTCTTCTGCATTAATTTCAAACGTAACTGGTGCGTTTTCAGGCTTCTTGCGCATCCATTACTCAAAGATGAAGTGATACCACCGGAAGCCCCGGTTGCAGTGTTGAGCAGAAACAAACCAGAGAAGAAGAAGAAGAGGAACGCGAAGAGGAAAACCGTAGAAGAAGTTAGGAGACGAGGATGAAAACAGTAGAAGTTGTACAAACTTTTGAAATAAGGCTCTGCAAGTGTTCAGGGCGTGTTGGTGGTTAGAAACAACTTTATAGTGACGCATTAGTGCCGCCAACCGGTGTATGAGGAGAGCGACGCATAAAAACGTTTGTAATTGATGTCCCCATTTACGTCTGTCAGGGAGCATAAATGAGCCTTAAATGGCACCATAGCTAGCCTAGATGATGCATGATAATCACAGCTGCTCCCATCTATAATATTAACTAATAAAGCTTAAATAAAAAATAATCACCGACTATCTTTTTACAAGCATCGCCTAACATAGAAATAGAGTCCTTTAATGTTAGTTTTTCATGCTCTCATTTTCATAAAGATAGTGTATATTTCAGAAATGTATCCCCTTTAAATATTTAAGTTTTAGAGCTACATGTAGAAAACAGAAAAGGCAACTAACTGACTTCGTCTATTCATACGCCAGACTTGATCCGAAGTCATTTGTGCCTTTTATAACATGTTTACTTTTTAAGAGGTTTTCAAGAATTTGTGTGTGTGTGTGCATTTAATGAAAAATGCATGAATATATGAACAGTTGCCTGCAGTCTGTGTCTTTATATTTTTCATCTCTCCCTCAGTGGTAGTAACGACATGCAAGTGATGCACAAGTCAGTGCATCTACAGAAAGATTTTTATTGTCATCAGCTTTGCACTCTGACAAGTGTGTCTGATTGGTGTGCCGACCATGAGATGTGTCACCTTGTTCTATTTACAGTTTGTCAAATGATATCCATCAACTCTTTATTCTGTGTGCGCAGCCCGATGCAACCATGAAACCACCGACTTTATGCAGCCACATGTGGTCTGACTATAAAGACATTTTGGTGGATTAATAACTTCTATCACTATAACAGATTTACTTTAATAATAGATTGAGAGACTGGTGGACTTTTCATGCATGACCGTAAGAACAAATTTAGTTTTTTCCATAGTTACATCAGAATTTTAAGAAGGCTGACCCATGACGGTCTACAACTGTCCTGTGTCATTTTAATGTTTCAGTTCCTTTCAATTATTGAGAGCTAGAACAATTGCATTGCATATTCATAAGGGTTGCTCGGTCTCAGTTCAACTTTGTGTACAATGTTCTCGCCATCCTGCGTTTATACTGTTTGAGGGCTGCTGCTCTTCTACCTTGTATACATTTTGTTTAATTAATTTTCTTGAGAAAAAAAAAACAACATTCTGATGTAAACAAGCAGCTTCCCTCAATATTATGCAAATACTCTTTTATTCCTATCATAACATCTTAGTTCTTAGACTAATGGGAGAATTGCAGTACAAACACCACCTAAACACAACACACATTTACAGTAACAGGATAGTAAAATTAGATTTTAGATGGAATTAAAATGGAGCTTTTGAAATGTTAGAGTTCGGTGTCCTTCCATCTGTCTAAAGTGAGATCTCTCTATGAAAGACTCAGCAGCACTCAGTTTTTCACTTTTTGTTAACTTTGTTTTTTACCCAGCCACTCTCACTCACACCTTTTAGTTTCCTCCACAGCAGTTTTTCTTTCTTTTGTTTGACATCCTGTCGTTCAAAAAACACAAGTGCCCTCAAAGTCGAACACGTAGACACAAAAATATAGATTTTGCTATAAAAGCAGTTACACAACTCATAGGCTGTCCCTTACTGAACAAGAGTGTGTGTTCCTTTGTTGTTTGTCTTTGTTTGTTCGTATTTATTTTTTAATGAAAAATAAATGACAGAACATTTTACGCTTCCCTTTTTCACAGATAACATAGTTTGAGATAGAATTGGCCAGTAGTCTCTCTCTCTAACACATGTACACAAATTTCTCGGCAATGCTGAAATTTTCATGTGGAAAAAGGCTGTTGGGCTGTTGAAAGACTGTCTGGGGAGGAGGCGGGCATTTTTATCGAGGACAAGCAGGAAGGTGCCGGGAACTTACATCAACATTAAACAAATGAATATGTGATATTTGAAAAAAGCCCTTTCTTCCACTTTCTGATATGAAACAAGACAAGCAATTTGACTTCGCAATTCTGGATCTAAATTGGCGGATAATGATATACACTGGGTTTTTGTAAATGTTCTCTTGAAATGTAAACCATAGCACCAACTGGTGAGAAGAACATATTTAACATGTTTTGTTACCCTTAAAATCTTAGTCTGCTTGAATTATAATTAATAATTGAAGTATTTGATGGTGTTTCTTTAAACTTAGAAAATTTTATTTGACTTGGTTATAAGATAATTTTGGTTGAAATTTATTTTATTTATTGTAAATTTTCTCACACACACACACACACACACACACACGCATTTATAAAATTTACCCAGAAAAGGTAATTGTGTAATAATTATGTAGTTGTGTAGTAATTATATTAATTTGCATGCTAGATATTCTCAATTTATTGATTAAACCATACTGTTGTAAAGCTATTGTTGCCATTATTACTGAAGGCAACTTTGTCCGCCATATGCACAAGTTATATCTTTTGTTTGGCTGATGATTAAAAAGCTTAAGAACCTTGCTTCAGATAGACTTCTGCAGTGAATTCCAGACCCTATTAACAATATGTAAAATGTATACTTTAACATGTATTCTAAGTGTGAATCCAGATTATCTTTATGGTTATCTTTAAAAATAACATCAGGGAAAGTAATACTCATTATATTTTTGACACATTTTTCTCCAGAATCTGAGACGGCAGAGGAGCCACACAACATCTTAGACATTCCTCCATGTTTTACTGTTGTTTGTGTGCTTTTTTATTTGCATATATTTATTTTAATTTCCTGATAAACAAGCTGATGCATTCCAATAAGGCTTTGCATTTGCTTCCCTTTTCCACAGAGAACATCACCATGTTAGACTTACTACATGAATGTTTTACCAATCATTAGTCTTGCCTTTTTTTACCTGTCTCTCAGTGGTGTTTTCTGAATTTCCCTTCACTCACACAGACCCACTTGGTTCAGTGTGCAGTGTGAATGGTGCAGGCTGCAGCTACCATTCCAGATTCTCCAGATCAGTCTGGATCTTTAGATGTCTAATGTGAGGCCCCGTCTCCCACCCCCCCATGGCAACGCGCACAAAAGTTCACAGACTTCCTTCACTGAGATACCTCTAGCTTCTTTATGTTATTACAAACAGAAGAAACAGGGATTTCAACATCTTTGGTGATTTTCATGTAGCCTTTGGAAATGTTATGTTTTTTGATAACAGGATGTCAGATACTCTCTACAGCATGCTTGTAGTCTTCTTGTACTAGAAACTACAATCAGTTAAACTTCTTTTATGCAGGAAAAACATTTTTTTTATTTGAGGAACTCATTTGAATTATTGCTGAGTGTGTTCAGGCTACATTTTGTCCTTATTCTTTAGTAATGAAACCTCTTTCTGTTGTTATTATTTGGATTATATTATATTATATTATATTATATCATATTATATTATTTTATTTTACATTATATTATATTACAATACATTTTATTATTTTAATTTATATTATATTATATTATATTTTATTATAATTTATTTTATTATATTGTATTTTACAAGTTTTTTTGTTGCACCATCTCCTCAGGTTTGATTTTCCAAGAAGCAGATTCAGAGAGTAAATGAGAACTTCTTGTTTCATGTGCAAGAAAATCACCGTCTGTTTGTGTGCAGGTGAATCACTCTCCGAGTTTCACCACTGACTCCCAGCTGGACCGCGAGGTGAAGGATGCGTTGCTGTACGACACTCTGGTCCTCATTAACCTGGGCGCCTGCGACCGTCGCAAGATTACCAAAGAGGAGAGACGCAGGGTGAAGGACAGGCTGCAGCAGAACCGCTCCAGAGAGGCCAGGTAGCTAAATGATGCATGACGTTTCTGCCACAAGGTCACACTAAAACTCATCCACACGGTCTGCAGATGAGTGCGTTTGGGTTTCACCATCAGGTCAGAGGAGCTGCGACAGAGCCAGGCAGCCACCGCCGAGCAGATGGAGAAGTACGAGGCCAAACACCTGGGGGGCTTCAAGAGGATCTATCCCAGAGAGGGAGGGGAGAAATACGACAAGTACTTCAAACACAGCAGCTCGCTCTTCCAGGAGACGGCAGCATCTAAGGCCAGAGAGGAGTGTGCCAGGTAGCTGCATCACACGGCCAGGCTCAGCTGCAAGGCTGGAGGGGATGCAGAGTGTTTTTCTGCACATCAGGCTCACGAACACCGAGAAAGGTCCAAGATAAAACGACGGTCATGCTACCCAAATTAGTGTTGGAAAAAATATTTACATCTTAGTCTAAAGCGAGGGACACCGGTTGTTATTTTTCTTAAGATTTCATCTTCTCCACACATCTGTCGCTGATTTGCTGAAATTGACGTTTCGTATTGCTCCAGTGTTGTCGCTTATCAGACGACGAGACGGCGGCAGCAGCACGCGCAAAAAAACGCTTCATCGGACTGAAATGAGTTACAAACAAGGAAAATTATATAAATACAAAAATATGAATCAAAGTAAGAAAAAGTCCAGGTTGAAATTTAACTTAAATAAAAGAAAGAATTCAGTGGAGAAACGATCAATTTTACTCAAAGGAGCTTAGAAGTGGCAGCTAGTTTCTGGTAGAAACTGATCTACCAGATCTACGGCTCTGTAGAAACAGATCTACTGCTCTGTGTAGAAACAGATCTACCAGATCTACGGCTCTGTAGAAATGGATCTACCAGATCTACGGCTCTGTAGAAACGGATCTACCAGATCCACGGCTCAGTAGAAACGGATCTACCAGATCTATGAACAAGTGTGATGTCGCCGCCTAGTGGCAGGGAGGAGTTACACTGTGCAAAACTTTGTTAACTAATCGAAGATGGTGGAACCGTGTTTGTTTTCACTGAAGTAGTTTTTATCTTTTCTTTTCCAGTCTGGAGCCTGAGCGGCTCAGTGTGTGAGGCAAACGGAGTGTCTTCATCTGTGGCGGGGGGGCGGGGGGGTCAGTTGGTTGGTTTTCCGGCTGGTTATGGATGGGCCTGCCTGCTGTCCGTGACACGGCGGAGGCTGAGTTATGGCTCATGTTGCAGCTGCTGATCTGTGACCCGCCGGGTCCCTCTGAGCTCTGATGAACTCTCTGCAGCCGGAACTGGCCAGAAAGAGATTTAATGAAGCCGAGAGGATGCTGCTCCACTTCAGGTGTTCCCTGCTGGAAGATGCTGTTAGATCTCCTCTTTAGTTTGATGCTGCTTGTATGAAAATTTAGGTATAATAGGGAGAATAACATCAGGGCAAAGGCAAAAGCATGAATTATTCTTTTCATTCCCACAGCGGGATGCTGCCACCACCGTGCATCAGTTATTCTAACAGAACCTGGAATTAACACTGGTTCACGGCACCAACGCCATTATGTCCTCTCGGGAAACTGTTAACAGGGAAAGTATTTCCGATGGTCTCAGACAGCGATCGTCTCCGTTGTTGTGAGAAAAAAAAATAATAATTTGATTGTTTTTAATGCAGTGCAACATTCTTTGGTTACTGCCCAGAATACCAGATATTGGCCAAAGTTATTATTATTATAATTATAATATTTCATTTTTCTTTGATATATATATTTATTATCTCTATTATCTTTATTACTTTGTTTTTTTTTAATTATAATTTTTTCAATATTTTAATTATAACTTTAAAAATATTATTATAATTTTTCTTTTTCTTTTTTATAGATATAGATAGAGATAGATAGACATAGATAAAAATTTCTATTTGTGTCTATATACATACAAAGATTCTCTTTTAAATCAGTAATTTTTGCTTTTTGCCAACACCCACTGCTGTTGATTTCGTGTTGCTTCTAAACGTCATAATTTTTGGTAAAGTTCACTTTAGGAACCTGAAGTGCTTTAATCTTAGATTTAAATGATGCCGAATGGTTATTTGGTGCTCACAGTGTTATGTTATGTTATGTGTTCCACGTTTTTGTTGCGCCTACCAGTGGAGAGAAAACCACAATGTGTCAAAAAGCCCCGGTCTCCAGCTTTGCTTAAAGGAAAACAGCACAAAGTGATGATTTGGTCTTGCAGCATGCAAATTTAAAAAAAAAAAATGTATGTATGATCAATGTTCATATAATTGTTATTAAGCAACTTCTTATATTGCATGTTTGGATCCACAGCGATGAGTATTAAAAACCTTTAATCTTAATCTCTTTATTCATCTTGTACTTTAAGAACAAATTATTTCTTCTGTAGTGAAATGTAGATGTTCGGCTCTCGTTTGGTAAGTTGATGTCAGAGGTTTGAGCTTTTACTTTGTAGTAACGGTTTTCCCACAATATTGGAAAAGAAAAAGAACAATGCATCGTTTTATAGTATTGTGATATATTGTATCGTGATAAATATCTGCAGATTCTTGATACACACCGAGCAACCATGGAGCTTGTCCCGGCAGGTTTCTCATTAACCCTTTCATGCAAAGTGTCCACATTTGTAATTCTGCCAATTAAGGGAACATCAGTGAGTCTTGCAACTTACTCTATAATAATTATTTATATATGTGCATACATAGGCTTCATTTTAAGAACCAACATTTCTTTTGTAATAAACAGGAAAATAAAATAAAACTGCCATATTTTTTATAAAATATTCAAATCATAGAAATATGGAAAGAATAGTTTATGATTTTGAATAAAATGTGAAAATACATGTAATAAATAAAATGTAAAGGAAAAATCACTGTTTATGTCAATGGAAGCATGCAAAAACTACCTGTCTTAATAATTCATGCATGAAAGGTTTAAATAAGGCATTACGCAGCTTTCTGACCATGAAACTCTTTCACTGTACGAGGCACTGAAACCTGGAACTGTCTGCCTTGAATTAACGGGAGAGTCAGGCAGAGAGTTTTTAAACGTGAACTTAAAGACTTTTTTAAACAGTCAGATAGGAGACCATTTGTAATTTTGGTAACTTTGAGACTTGGTCACGGTAATTTGTAGCTTTGGTCATTTTTACAATGTAACTGTTAATGTGGGTTTTATACTTGTTTATTTTTTGTTTGTAAAAACCCTTCTAGGGACGGACACTAAGAATTAGCGTTGACTAATATGTGACATGAGCTCATGAAACCTGCTTGTCCCCTATACAAATGTAATTCAATTTATATATTAGTAAAGGGACAGTGCATATTAATGAACAAAACACACGGGTGTAAATATTCCAGATTTAGCTGGCAGCTAACTTCCATCTGTTGCCCCCCCCCAAAAAAAAACAAAAAACACATAAATCCAACAGTAATACTATAAATGAGAATAAAACCATTAAATAATTTAGGAATTAAGAAAAATATAATAAATAAACCTGCTATAGAGGGAACTGATAAAGTGCAAATGTACATACATGCCTACATGCGCATAAACATATATATGTTTACCAAGCCTACCTGTCAGGGGTGTAACGATTCATCTAGTACATCGATATATCGATTTATATCCCTATGATTCAACAGCATTGATATGTGCTCGGCAAGTTGGTAGTAAAATCGATATTTACGCATATATTATCATTAGAAAAGGTATTCTATCAAATCTATCGATATTGAGAAATACTTTGGATCGAAGCACGGAAGATTTTATTTTTGCACTTTTTTATGTTGAGAAAATAGTGGAAGTAGCAGCTTATTAAAGTATTGTTTGTACTTTATTTAAATATTGAAAATAATGCCACAAAAGGGTTAGCCCCTGTTGGTTCTGCTTGGAGAGGTGAACTTTTGTTTTGTTTATAGCCATATTTTTAATTTATACTTGATTCCCTTATAAGAAACTAAGATTCTTCCTCCTAAGAAACTGACCTGCTCTGTCCAGCATCCAGGTATTTATGACAATCACACTGGTTGGGTTTTTGATGATAGTTGTGGATCGATATACTCAATTGATTTCAAGTCACTGAATCGTTTCAGATCCAATCGTTCTAAATGAACTAGAATCGTTCATGAATCGTTTCGTAACCACAAACCCTGATATGAATCGAATCGTCGTTAAAAAGAATCGTTACACCCCTACTACCTGTACTCACAATACATGTTTACATCTAAAATCTGAACTATTAGCTATTAATGTTCACAAAGCTGGTTGCCGATGATGCTAACCCTGCCGTCCTCCTCTCTCCTCACTTTCATTTTTATCTGCTCCCCTCCTCCCCCGTTGCCCCTCTCCCCCCTCCTTTCTGCACCTTTCCTCCCCCCATCCCCCCCTCTCTCCCCCTCTGTCCTCTCAGGTGAGAAGTGTCGGAGCTTCATTGATCTGGCCCCGGCGTCGGAGAGAGGTGAGTAATGATGCTCATTAGGCATCCCCGCCGCTCCCCACCTGTTCGCAGAGCCCGGGGAAATCCAAACACACACACACACACACACAAACACAAACACACACCAACACACACACACACACACACCTCAGACCAGCGAACCTGCAGAGAGCAAAATGGGATTTTCTGATTGGCTTCCTATAAAGCTGGATTTTTTACTACGTCTCATCTAGCAGGCTGACTTCAGGAACGCGTCGGTGCGCCGCCACCAGAGTTCACATGAAGAATGACCAAAATCTTTTCCTCCGTAAGCGAGGGCGACACGAGTCGTCGGCTGCAGCGTTTTGTAAAGGAGGAAGGAATGAAGCCCGTTAAACGTCCGTAAAGCCGGGACATGGTGAACGACTCGACTGTTCCTCCGTTTCACTGCCGGTTCAGATCTGATGGTTTAAAAATGAAGCTTTTTAAAAGGCAATGCAAGGCAAGTTTATTTATATAGCGCTTTTCAGGTCCAAGACAATTCAAAGTGCTTTACATACAACATTAGAATTACAATAAGATGAACACAAAATCATTCAAAAATGGCAATTAAGTCTAAAGTAAAATGCACATCATGATCTAATGTTGCACTTATTTGCAGCATAAAGGTAAAAAAAGGAATAAACAAACCCCCTCAGTGGTTCTGATCCACAGATGGGCTGTGTGCGAATGTGCACCGTTCCCTGCATAGTGCCCTGCAGGGCTCACACTGTTGGACAAGAAGGAAAATTAGTTGTGCACTGAAAATTATCCACAATGCATCCTGAAAAGTAGTGAGTAATGGGTCAATACAGACCACAATGCATTGCAGCAGGAGCTGACGTGACGTTTTGCTAACACTCTGCCGCCTTTTTATTATTTTCATCATTATTAGTTCTGTTTGTGTCAGTAAGAAGATGCTATTGCTGAAAACTGGCTCCATGTCTGATGCATCAGCTGACGGGATTCCAGCATCAGAGCAGGTTAGATAAACCGTCAGACTATTTTATATGAACAGACCTGAACAAAGAATAAAAAAGGATTTAAGGAAATACTTATTTGATAAGTTTGGCATATTCATGGCATCCAGGGTTGCTGTGGCAAGACAGAAAGTAGTGAGCTGGTTCTAAAGTTATTTTAATTTATTAATTTATTATCAATTATTAATTAATTTAATTTTATTTAATAAGCCACCTAGGGCTGGATGTTTATGAAAAAAAATGATAATCACAATTATTTTGATTGATATTGAAATCATAATTCATTGATTTAAAAACAAAGTGTTTATGGAACCATCAAAACTCAACCTCAAATATAACTTTTTTTTAAAACTACTGGAAATAAATTAGAAACAAGGAGTAAAATAATAATATTTTAAAATGATAATAGTGATTTCCTCAAAATCATTTTGTAATTTTTTTTTAAGTTTTATTTTTCTAAACCTTTTATTTTTTTATTTCTATATTTTTTTTAGATTAACCATTTACCAACATATTTTTAGATTTTAGATCTATTTTAGAATTTTAAAAAATCTCTAAAAAGTCTAAAAAGAAACCATAATCAGACACAAACTGTCTATTTTTTGATCAATCCAGGAAAGATTAATTTAATCATTTAATGTTGAATCCGTCATTCTGCAGCAGCATCACAGAAAACTTTTATTACTTATTCACACACATTTAGGTGTAATCTGTAGGGAGGACCGAGAGATTCTTTTAAAAGTAAAACAGCATTTTGATGCTAAATTATTGTCTCCACTATAAACTGATGAAGCTCAGAAGTCCAAATAAAAACAAAACTCTGTTATATTGGAGGAGGAAGTGGAGGGGAACTCATTAAACCAGCTCAGTTTTTTCGTGTCACTTCTGATTTATGGAAGTTTTTGGAGGCTGAAGTTCTGATAAAATGAGGTTGAACTTCTATGTTAACATCTGAATTTTAATGGAAAACACCGAAGGATGCGTCATTATCCGCTCATCCTGCTTCGTTTTCTTTGTTTTCTTGTTTTTATTCCAGATGCAGATTCAGTGTTTGATGCAGAGCAGGAAGTTAATAATAAAGTTCTGATAGTTTTATCCGTTCATGCCATCTGGAGGAGGAAGATGGGAGATGATGAATGATGCGGCGATCAGGGCGACCTTTTCCTCACAAGGATGCGATGTGTCAGCGAGCCTCAGACGCAGGATGCAGATAACACATGGCTGCTCCTCAGCCGCATCTTAGAGGAGCTCAGAGAAGAAACATTTAAATTTCAACCAGGAAGTTCGTAAATTCACTCTGCAATGTTCTGCTTAGAGCAGGAAGATTATTTCCTCTTTTTTTCAGAGGACTGATGGGTTTGTTGCACGACTCGTCCTGGACGTCTGAGGGCTGACACCTTACTGGTTTTCTCCTTTTTAACTCTGACGCTCGTCAGAGATAATTAAACTTGTTAGAATATAATTACATTAATCGTTTCGGGCTGGGACAAATAAAAACTTCTGTGAAGCTCAATGATGATGATCAGATCTGGAATCAGTTGCTTCAAAGAGGTAGATATTATAAATATTAAACAGCAGTTTTGAGTTTATGACTCAGATTTAACAGGATAATCACCAGCCTGACATGCTGATGGCCACCACGAGTCCAGATACGAGACGTTTAACACGGTTTAAATAGATCTCTGCAGAAGTTAAAGAATAAACTCAGTCGTCTAAATTAGTAGGATGCTGGAAGGGTTCATTTATACTTATCCAATCTATCTGGATGACACCATTTATCTGGAGACGTCTGTGGGAGCGTTTATTTATTTTAGAACAATGAAAAGCTAGAATAAACACAGAAACAAAGCTATTTTCTAAATGTATTATAGAATAATTTACTTCTGTGAAGTATAAATACCCAAACTTTCTACTTAAGGTAAAAGCTCAGTAACTCAGGTTAGTTCCTATACACCCCCCAGTTTCTTTTGTACGCCACCAGCTCCCTGCTTTCCCTGCTTTCCCTCCTTTTACCTTCATTATTCCCTGTAATTAGTCTGTTTCTTCCCGTTCCTACATCTACCCGCCTCTTCGTGGTTTTATCAGCACACCAGTCCATCCTCTCTGAGCCAGTGGAGCATCTTCTGGTGCTGCTTCCAGCAGGACGATGCTCCATGTCTCACAGCTCTCATCCAGGATTCACCGGACTCCACCGTCCTCCACATCCCCACCCAGCGGAGCAGCCATGCTGGAACCACAGTATTCCGATAAATCATTAGAAAATTATCACTAAATTATTTCCCCAGTTAATATTTCCTTTTTCTAGTTTATTAAATCCGGCAGAAAATGATTTGGATGAATGAATGAAAGAATAATCGGCTGCATAATGACCTTCCTGTGGGTCTGAATCTAATAAAACCCCCACTCTTGACGTGGGAATACTTAAAAAACTCCTGAAAAAGCGGCGTGGAGCCCGTATGGCAGGCAGAAAGCAAACAAACCCACACGCTGTAATTAAAGATGTAATTATATCCGTTAGTGATGAGACTCGGTCTGATGAGCCCCGTTATCAGTCCTGTGCCGACAGAGTCGCTCCAACACGTTTCAGTTACGTCTGCTGATACATATTCAGCACGACCGAAACAGGGGAGGCAATTAGTTTGGGCCAATATCGCTGCTGCCTGCATGGAAGCTGGCTGCAAATGAAGCAAAGATAGGAAGTGTGAGACGTGCAGGATGCAGGGCTCCAGATGCACATCTGCAGCTGGAAGCGCTTGATTTAATAAAGTTCCTTTCAGAACTGGCTGAATTAGATCCGACAGATTGTATCGAAAGGGATCAGGAGAGATTTGTTTTGTGTTGCTACAGTCATGTTGGGATTTGCTGCCTCAGCAGACGTTCTAACCCGTTTCATCCGCAGCCTGATTTCATTCCACCTGCACCTCCGACTCGGACTCGTCGCATCCAGTCGAGCTGTAACTTGGTCACTTTCTGCTCATAAAAGCAGAGATGATTTCAGAGTTCATGTCCTCTGAGCTGCAGTCGTGCACATGTTGTAATTGCCTCCCAGCACCCGGCTTCATCTGAAGACTTCTCAGATTTCACAGTGAAACCGAGTAAAGAAAATGCTTGTTGGAAATATTTAGAAAATATCCTCTGCATCATTACAGGCATGTAATCATCATAAAACTCACTACAACATGAGTTTCACAGTTACAAGAGTTCTTAAAATGAAACCTAATCCTTTTATTTACAGCCAGGGGAAAAAAGTACAAAGATTTATTAAGATATATAACTGGTTCTAAGACAATTAAAAAGGTCAATAATTGTTAAGGTATGGATGGATTCTTTTAATCCTAAAGGAACATTTTAACACCAGCTGCTCATTTATTACATAAAAACTAAATGAAGTATATAAAAATAACAAAATACAAATTACTAAAAAAAAAGAATAAAAATAAAACAAATGAATTTGAAAAGGTTACAAAAATAAAACCAAACACTGTCAGTTAGAAAGTCTAGACCTTCTGCTCCGTTCTTTGACCAGATGATCCCAAACTGCTTCAAGTCAAGGCAAGTTTATTTATATAGCACTTTTCAGGTTCAAGACAATTCTAAGTGCTTTACATAAAACATTAAAAGCTTTAGAATTACAATAAAATCATTCAACAAAAACGGCGTGAAAATGTATTATCTTCTAAAAAAAAGTCCAAAATAAAAATATGCATCATGATCTAACAACTATGAAATGCTGCCATCTGGTGGCTAATTAATGTTTAACATTACAGTGATTCTGTTTAGTTTCATGGAAAAAAAACTACTTGAACTTTCTTTTAAAAATTATTGTTTCAAACCGGCTTATTTTGTGAAATATTTATATTCTAAAATGTATCTTCAGTAATGTTCAGGTCCGGTTCCGGCGACCCGTCCCTCCATCAGACCTTGGTCATGTGACCGACCTCGGCCCGTTTCCCTGCTTGCTGTAAATCCTGTTTTCTGTCTGTCATCTGTCTGATCTTTGCTGCTTCCACACATGATGCAGAGCCTTAAGATCCAGTTTTAACCAGTTCTGAAGATCCAGTTTAAACTTCTGCTGTTTGGAGGTGGTGGGAGCTGAAACGAGCGAGCTGCAGTCTCACTAATGTGGCTACACAACTATAAATATGCAGCAAACAGCAGCTGGATCAGCGTCGGAGCGCCGGCCCGGAGCCGGAGGCCACGTCTCCATCATGAAGCAGGAAGACGGATGTTAATGACGGCTGCACGCTGGCAAGTCATGAGAAGTTTGCAGCTTCCGCAAAGACCCCCAGCTGGCCTCAGGAGTTACATCTGTAATTTAAGGCTGTTATCGACGTCAATGTCTTTAGCAAAGCACTGAATCTGTAAGAAAAGGTGCCCGGAGAAAACAGCGACACCAATGCTGGGATCCCGTAGCTTCTCCAGCTCTGAAATCTCAGCCGGTGGGTCGTTCCTCCAGCTCATCTGCATCGCCAGATAATCCGCTTTAATTCTGCGTTTAGAGACGAGGCATGTGGAGAAGATGGAAGTTGTGGTCCTGAGGGACCACACCGTGCTCAGCATGCTGTCTGATGTCTCCTCTCGCCTCTGATGGGATTTCTGTTCTCCGTCTTTGGCCGGGAGGGCTCAGCAGGTGGAGATATCTGCACCCTCCCCTCCTCCTGTGGCCCGATCAGAAACAAATATCTCTGCTCATGTTGAGATGCGAGCATCCCGCCGTGCCTGCAGAGATGAATTATCGTCCTCAGAAGATCCATCAAACTTTCATCACAGGTTATCGGACACCAGACGGATGAAAACTGGAAACACAATTAAATGTTTCTGCCCTCGTGAGAAAAATATAACAATGCTGTCCCGAGGCCGCAGGAGAGAAATGAAAACTAATTCTGTGAAATTGGTTTTATTAGGATAAATTTACTGGACATAACTTGGTGTAAATCTATTTATTAGTGATACTCATATTAAACAAGTCACAGGAACGTTGGATAACTGGATTAAACATGAATAAAATGATAGTTTACCATAATTTTGTTCTAATTATTTCAGTATGTTAAAAAAAAAGATCATTTTAATGTTTTCCGATAATCCTAATATCTAAAAAATTCTCTAGCTCTATTATATCATCTCATTGTTTTCTTGTTATGAAACAGAAAAAAAAAGTTTAAGAATAACTAAATAAAACTAAAAAAACCCACTGACCTCTGGATGTCATGAGGGAACTGGTTTGTAGCCAATGTTCATGTCTCCGTGTTGCCGTCACATCAACAATAATCACAGTCGTTTCAGTGTCTAGAAATTTTATTCATTTAAATCAAACTTTATTTGGAAAGCAAATTTAAAAAAGGAATAGCTTGACCAAAGGCTTCTCATAAACAGATCAGAATCAGTAAACAATGAAAAAAAGGTGAAAAAATGTAGCTGAAAACAGGTAAAATAACAGGTCATGGAGAAATTATTTGCCTTTATTTACTATGAAATATTAAAAAAAAACAATAAAAATTAATTTTTTGTTTTCTTTATGTAAAAAAAAAAATTTTAATTTTTAATTAATTCTTGGATTCAAGGCAAGGCAAGTTTATTTATATAGCGCTTTTCAGGTCCAAGACAATTCAAAGTGCTTTACATACAACATAAGAATTACAATAAGATGAACAGAAAATCAAACATGAATAATTTTAAAGATTCGTCAAGGATAATTTTCAATTTTTTTTGGCGCTTTTTTTAACTTCTTAATAAATAAAGATTTAAAGGGAAAGTAATTCGGCCCATGTAAACACTAATTTTATCATTTTTTTTATGTTGCATCAGCATGATGTCAGAATGACCCTCTCTGGTGGTTATAAGGAGAATTGCAATGTTTGCAGTTCTAGCGTTAAAAACATTCCTGGATCCAGGCGGTGATCCGGATAAATCCCAAAACTCTACATCAGTTGGTCCTGATACCATTCTGGAGATTTCCTTCATAAACTTCATAACTTCATAAAAATCCATCCATTATTTTTTTGTTATGTTGCTGACAGACAGATGCAACTAGAAGCATAACCTGATTTTTTAATAAAGGTTGTCCTGATTTTTAGAATTCTAGACGCATATGGAGGGAAAATGTTCACATTTTACCTGTAAAAGACTAAAAAGATGCGACTCACCAGCGGATTTACTGACTCACGGCTGCTTTTACCTCCGTCTTAGTCTCTTCTCTGGTGCAGATCCACGACTCTCTACATGCTCTGAGTGAAACATCTTTACCACACACAACTTTTATCATGGGGTCTGCTTAAAGGAGGAGGAATGAAATTGATTATTTTCCATCTAAAGCAGCATGGTGGCCCAAACCTGGAGGACTCAGAGTGACAGAGGATGATTACAAAAGAGGAGCAGGTGGTGAGATCAGTAAGGGAGGAGCAGGTGAAACAACAGACCACGTTAAAGGAATAACCTCCACAAAATGAGACAAAAATAAAGACTCATAACAATAACCATAATATAATATAATATAATATAATATAATATAATATAAAAAATATTATCAAAGTGTGGTCAAAAGTTAAAAGGTATAGTAAAGAACCAGTTGGCCCCAATTTGGGGTGATCAGGATTTTTGTCCTGGAAGTTCTGATGCAGTAATTAAGCAGCAGCTTCTAAAGGGATTGGAGAAAATTCAAGACTTTTGCTCAACAGGCTCAGATCACATGATGTCATTTGAATTGCTCACACTTAAGTACAATATTCAGAGGAAACATCTTTTTAAATACCTCCAACTTCATAGTCACATTGGAGCAAAAAAAAATACTCTAAACCTTGCAATTCCAATTTAGAAGATCTGATTATTAAAAGTAGCTCTGAAAAAGGAGCAGTCTCAGAATTTTAGAAACTATCGTTATAACACAGCCTCGCTGTTAAAATAAAAAGCTTGGAAGGAAGATTTGGAGGGAAACTTGCATTGAAAACGTCTGTGCAGACTGGAGATACAAACAGGGCTGTAGTGCGCCCGCCTGGCCTCTAGGGGGCGGCGAAACTTGGCAAGCACACGCCCAGATCATGCCCTAGATCCTCATCAGACCTGAAGACACAAAACTCAAATACCAATACGATCAAAACCAAGGCTAGATCATATCGATCGATACCGGCATGATGAGATTCAGACTTTTCTTGTGGAGGACTTTAGAGACTAAAAGACAAAGAATGTAGATGAGAGTGAAATAAAAAGGAAGTTTTGCTAATTTTCATTTTTTACTTTGATTTGTTTGAGATAAAATAGAATAACAGAGTTATTAGAAATATACATTATATTATTATATCATGGTTGAATATTTTATATTATAATATATAGATATATTAATTTTATAATTTTATATTCTTTCATTTTATTTCATTTTCAGTAATTAAAATTTAGTTTTTTGAAAAAATTCTTATTAGTATTTCATTATTATCTAATTATGATCAATAATTAAAGGCAAAATCATTAAATGATTGTGAAATTTCAAGCAAAAACGTATCAGTATCAATATTGTACCAATATCAGCGATACTTGCCTTGGATCGATACTCTACTTGGTATCGTATCGACACCAGAATAGCTGCTTGTATGGAGCTGTACTGGTCAGTGGTTCCCAGTGATTTCACGAGACCGAAGAAGCCGTGGTCTCCCTGCCCCACCACCACGCTGACACCATGCTGGTTTCATACTGGTTTCATTCTCTCTGAAGGGAGATTTTCACCATAACTACTGGTTTCTGGCTCAGTCTGTCCTAACGCAGCCTAAAAACCAGTAAAGGCAGATAAATGTGTGTTACTGTGTTTGCAGGGGTGCTGTGGTTGTCGGTGGTATCGGAGGTCCTGTACATCCTGCTGCTGGTGGTGGGATTCAGCCTCATGTGTGTGGAGCTTTTCCACTCCAGCAACGTCATCGATGGACTGAAACTCAACGCCTTTGCCGCCATCTTCACCGTTCTATCCGGTAAGAAGCAAACTACGGTAGCCCGGAAGCCTGAACATGAATACATTAACCACAACATTGTGTTGGTGTTTCCTTGTTGACTTTCATTTGTTTGAGATAAAAGAGAATAACAGTAATATTATAACAGAAATATTATATATTATATTATTATATCATAATATAATAGTTTATATTATAATATATAGATATTATATTAATTTTATCATTTTATATTCTTTCATTTGATTTATTTTCATTAATTAAAATTTTGTTTTATGAAAAAAATATTTTCACAGTGTTTCATTATTATTTAATTATGATCAATAATTAAAGGCACCATCATTAAATAATTGTGAAATTTCAGGCAAAAACCGTAGTTGTGCTACTCTTGGCCTCATTTTCCTAGATATTTGGCAACTGTCAATCAAAAGGACTCACCCATAATTAATGAGGAATTTTAGGATTAAATAAGATCTAAACGAATGAATTAGAATGTTTTCCTTCCCCCCACAGTTTGAATGAAGCCTTAAGTTAAAAGTTTAAGCCTTTAATGAGCCTTTTAGTTTAGTTTAGTTTAGTTTAGTTTAGTTTAGTTTATTCCCACCCAGACATAAGAGAAATACAAACAAATATCTTTAAGAAAGAAAAATGTATAGGTGTGAAATGGGTCTCCCCAAAGAAGCTACTTAAAGCTTATAGAAGGGGGCCCAGATTCAATAGCTGAACCTGAGCTTTTTATCCTAAAATGTTTTTTTGTACCAGGCTGTAAACATGTTTCATTCTGCTGGAAAGTTTCTCCTTATAACATGGGATTCTATGGGGAATTGCTCTGTTTTGCAGCAGCTCCTAGTGGAGGAGGAGGGAACTGCAGTGTTTTGCTCTTCTGCATAGGCTTCACTTTTCCTAGCGGGAGGTTGTTGCTCGGTCTAACCATATGATAATGATTGATAGGATTATCTGTTTATTATTGTTAATTATTTATAGATGTATATCTAAAATTTTTCAGTTGTTTTTTTCCTGAAACCCTCTCAAAATTTATATTACTGAATTTATAGCGACAGCAGCCTCTGCAGCATCCGGCTAAACCGGCTAAATCTGGCCTGTTGGACTGATGAGAGCTGATCTCAGGGACACAGATATTCACACACATATTTATTTTATTATTGTGGTTAATTGTGTAGTGTTGTACATTGTTGTATAGTGTGGTGGATTATTATGTAGTATTATGGCTAATTGTTAAATTTTGTTGCTTATTGTGTAGAATTGTGTCTAACTGTGTAATATTGTTGCTTATTGTGTCTAACTGTAGTTGCATTGTGACTTTTGTCTTACTGGGACACTTCTGGGCCACCGTAGAAAACAAACCTGAGAAACTTCATGACGACCGATTGAATAATGAGAACGGATCACATGATCAGCCTGACCCAGAACAGCAGATGCGTGCAGATGGAGATGGGGGGTGAAAGGTCACCGCTGGGCCGGAGCCATGAACTTTCCCTCCAGAGTCGCCTTAAACCTCTTACACAATAATCTAAGGACGCTGCTTTTCTTCTCCATCACAGCACAAGTCATAGATCTGATCTGCATCACATCATTACAGATGATTTATAATTCATGAGGGGAATTCCATCATATAAAAATCTATATGTGGCCCCAAATCACCTGCAGGAAATAAACAATTAGATCTCATAGTCATGATTAATCAATAAGGAGGAAATCTGAGGATCATTTCACATAAAATGCGATTTTATTGACCATTTTCTGCAGAAACTAACAATTACAACAGCTTTGTTTCTTACACTGAGGCCCTATAAGAAGCAGGAAATAAGCTTCTAGATCCTCTCTATGCACATATATAAGCATATATGCTGTGAAATCACGTCTCCGTCCGTTTCTACTAAACAGCCAAACATTAACCGCGCAGCTTCCTGCAAACCCAGCCTCTATCGCTTTAATACGATTCAAACAAACATGCATAAATATCAATACAAGTACAGGATAGTAGATGAATAACGGATAGACCTCGTGCACTAGCTGGCATTTGACCCAACACACACACACACACACACACACACACACAGAAACAAGCACACGCATAAGTTTTCCAAGAAGTTGTGTCATCATGCAGTCAAGGTTGAAGGGGACTGATGCTGCTCTTTATGGCGGATTGTAAATCCTGAAGGTCTGAGTTTTATTTTGAGGCAGGAAGCTGCACACACATATACACACACACCCTGTGACACGCGGCGTATCTCGCGGTTTTGATCTATAACGGCTGCTCTGATTCTACATCAGCTCGTTCTCTGCCTGGCTTTCTGATTAATTATAATTTGGTGACCGCCTGTGTTCCTCTCTCTGATTGATTGGATGTCTGATAAGCGCCACATTAAATCAATTGATACTGTCTACTGACTAATTATGATAATTACATATGTTCTGATTTATTACTGATAAGACATTGAGCTGCAGCTCAGACGAGCCGTGATCTACCACTGCTTGTTTTCAGTAATTATTCTACGAGACTGTCTGAGACTTAGCCGTCTTACATCAGAATAATAATAATAAAAAAAATAATAAAGAAAGTTCGTCCTGGACGCCAGCATGTGACTGGTTTTCTTAATGTTGTCCTGCTGGATTTCTCAGAGCCATCAAATCCAGAATCCAGGTTTAAATGTTAGCACAGAGGTACAAAAACAGCCCAAATATCTATAAAGGGGGCAACAATATATGTATTTGTATTGAATCGTTCAGTATGGGTGCGTACCGAACCTGAGGACTGGAACGATACAAACAACCCAAATTTTTCATGAGCTGGTCCTCTGATGATGGTCTGCATGCGACTTTATTTATTATCTTTATTTCGTGGTTTTGGCAACAAAACTTAATTTAATTATAAAACTGCATGTTTGAGTTTAAACAGATATTTGTAATTCCTTACAAAAGGGCTTAAAATGATTTTTTTTTTTAATTGCAGGTCTTTTAGGTATGGTGGCCCACATGATGTACACTCAGGTGTTCCAGATCACAGTCAGCCTGGGTCCAGAGGACTGGAGGCCTCACAGCTGGGACTACGGCTGGTCCTTCTGGTCAGTCCACACAGACACCGCCTCCTTTTCCATGTTTACTTTTTCCTTCATCACCATGAGTTATTCCCTAACATCAGCAGGGACCAGCCTGTTCCCGTTATTCCTGCTCATATCTTCCTCCTATCCTCACTCAAATCCATGTTTAGTCGTAATTCATTTATAAGGTAATTCATGTGGGTCTAAGGAAACTTTGGAAGTTTTTCTAGAAGAATCTTTTTTTTCCAGCCTTGTCTGCATGTAGCAGCAGTCTAAGTCTCAGATGCAGCTTTTTGTGATGCTGCTCATTAAAGATGGAAAAATTGAATATCAGGATTTTTTTATTTTACAATTTTAAAATATTTTTTTTTTGTCAAAAAATCTTTTAAATGCAAAAATTATTATTTCAATTTTGTATTTAATATTTAATTCAATATTTTTTATATAAAAATTTTATTTCTTAAATATTTTTTAAATTAAATTTTTATTATTATTTAAATTTTATTTTTTACATTTTTTTTGTCAGGCAACATAGTGACAGAATGCTTATCTGGCTACAGTGCTGTTTTTTCCTAATTAAAATAATTTTAAAAACTAACAAATTATTATTTGTAACATTTTTTTGTTTTTTTCCACCAAATCTGTAATATTGAACAATCATGAGAATCACAATTTATCGAATCGACACCCAAAAAGTAATAAAGGAATCGAATTGGGCGGGAAGCATATCGTCCCAGCCCTGCTACTCGTGCTAACGGAGGCCTGGAGAGTCTGAGCTGTATCTCGCTCTGAAGCTGGGCTGTTGCACTGATAATCAGCTGATGGCTGAGATAAATATTAAAAGCAATGATGTATTAATTTGCAGCTCCGTTAAATGTCAGGTGATGGGATGTGTGCAGGAGCTGAAATGTCACGTTTAACACCAGCTTTCAGCGAGCCTGCAGGAGGAAACCTGGTAAGAGAGAAGGCTGATGCTCACGGCTTCGGTTTTATTTGTTTTTAAATTAAATCAGAATATTATGAAGCTTTATTGTCATTGTACAGAGCAACGAAATCATCTTCAGAATGTGCTCGAATGCGGGCCGCACATACCGCCTTTTCCCTTTAGTTTCAGTAGCAAAAGTAAAATGAGATGATTTTAATACCCAATTATTTAATTCCGAATGATTAAATCCGGATTAAAAACATCATGTAACACCTGCTGGCCCGGTAGCAGCAGACTCGCTCATCCTCCTCTTTGTGCCTCTCTCTCCACCCAGCATGGCGTGGGGCTCCTTCACCTGCTGCATGGCCGCCTCCGTCACCACGCTCAACTCCTACACCAAGACGGTGATCGAGTTCAAGCACAAGCGCAAGCTGTTCGAGCAGGGCCTGCGCGAGGAGCACAGCTACCTGGAGCAGGAGGCCTTCCACTACTTCCGGGACCGCTCCCTGCAGTCCATCTCCGGCACCGTGGAGGTCTACCCCGGCCACAGCGGCGCCAGGCCGGGGCTCGGGGCCGGAGGCCCGGGTCCCGGTCCCGGTCGTGGGAAGATGAGAGCTGCATCGGCCTCCGTGGACATGGGGGAACACACAGACTCTCTGGGGGAGGAGCAGTGCTGAGAGGCGGACTGAACCTTCCGGACAAACACCGAAAGCACAAAAGTCCTATTTTCTATTTAAAGAAAATATTTTAAGACTTGACAGGATGAGGAGGAGGCGTGAAACCTGACAGATGGTCCCGTGTGTTCACGTTAGACGTCGGAAACATAAATCAGGCCGAGCATATTCTAGGTGATTTTGTGTAGTTTTGTTCAGGTTCGTATATTATCGCTGCTTTGGAATACAAAAGCAAAGGTTGTATAACTCATCGGTGTCCCGTGGACAGTTTAAATTATCGCTGAGTAGTCGAGCAGAAACATCTATTAAACAATCATTTCTGAAACTCTGAACCTGCAGCCGTGCAACTGCTGTCGCGTTTCTTTTCTGTAAAATGCAAAAGCAACACGGGCCACTCAGAAAGCTCGCTGCGTGCTGATTGGTCGGCTCTGATGATGAGTCATTAAAACATAAAGTCGATTTATCGGCTTTATCACGTGGAAACAACTCAATGCAGGAGACAGGGGATTTAAAGGGATAATGTGTAACTTTTGGCCACAGGGGGCGCTAAACCTGCAACTTCCCACAGGTCACATGACCCCACAGCGATCCCTGTCTACCAGGTTGTCTTTTCTGATTCTTTTTTTTTTTAAATGGCACAAAATGTAGCTTTTTGTAAAACATTTTTATAAAATGTAAAATGTTTGCTGATGGCACAAGCTTTAAGAGCAGGTTCAAGCTGTTCAGTGAACTTCCAAACTTTACTCCTCATAACTACTAAATAAAGATAATAAAATGAAAATAATAAGAAAAGAAGAAGAATTTTAAAAATGAAATAAATTTAAATTAAATACATTTAAAAATATAATAAAAAAAATAAATTAATTAATAACAAATAATTAAAAAGTGAACTAAAAAGAATAAAATGAAGTAAAAATTAATAAATGTAAAAATGTAAAAGATTTTTTACAAAGCACTAACTGTAGCATTCAGCACTGAACCATGATGAAACCTCTTTTATGTCAGCTGTAAGTTGCTTTGGACAAGAGCGTCTGCTGAATGGCTGGTAGATTTAGTAGCAAATCTCATCGTCATTCAAAATATTGTAAAATAATTGCATCAGGAGGAAATCATGTTCTACCTGTTCTAGTTTTTAATCTTCTTCCTTCGTTAAGCCATGACAAACTTTAGATCAAAGAGGAGGAAAAAGGAGCACAAAGCAGAGCCTTAAAGCAAAGCGCTGCAGGTCACATGATCCATGAGAGACGGATCCGCTCCTGTAAAGTTACGATGTCTGGTTCCTGCAGACAGCAGCCCCCTCACAGCGCCGACACGGGTCAAACACTGAACACTGACCCAGAAATCATCCATTTCTCACATCAGGCTGATGTTTGGGTTAGAGGTTACACGGAATGTCCCTTTAAAAGGATACTCCGCCCTCAGAATGATGTGCCTTCATTTGTTTACTCACCCTCATGCTGATCGAGACGTTGGAACACTTTCTTGATATTCATCATGTAGCCGGAGATATCGGGAGGT